>JAVSCE010007802.1:0-67833 GCA_032199065.1 Smutsia gigantea
AGAATCTCCAAGTTGGATTCCAGATACAAAGTCTTAAAACAACAATCTTCCAGAGGGTAAGAGATCTGACTCCAAGTACACATCCATCCTTCCAGAAAAGCTGCCTCATCGTGCTGATTACTATCTGAAACAAAGACTGCTGAGAAAGGTAGTGCTGGGTTGGGAGAAATTTTCTCTACCCTTTGACATTCTAGCTGGTCCAAGAATCAAATTGGTAAGACAGATTAACAGGACAAAAACAAATTCAATTTTTTATGGGGACTCCACAGACGTAGATTCCGAAGATGATCAAGGAGAATGAGGTATACATATATGTCATCCTGGACCAAGGAGAAAGGGGTAAAGGTCTGAGACTTCAAAGGAAGAGGGAAGCCAACCACAGGAATATGAAAGAGTGAATGTTTAGCAAACAAATACTTGATGGGCCATACAAAAACAGTGAAACATAGAGAGGAATTTTAACAGATGTGGGCGTATGTGTGTGTGTGTATATGTGTGTGTGTGTGTGTATTGGGAGGGGAGGTCAGATTGTCTTTCTGAATCTTGAGCCTTGATTGTTTTCAGCTCACATGTCAGAGGGGCACATTTTAGGGCAGCCTGCTCTTGGTCCCGATAGTGGCTCCAATCTGATAGACTCTGAAAGGTGACCTTAAATGTTTATTCCAAGCTCAGAGGCCCAATCAGCCATAAGCAAGGTTTCTTAGGGGCACTGTTGGGGGCACTTGGAACTGAGTCAGAGGCACAGTGCCTGTGGGATTTGGGTCAACTAAACGGGGAGCACAGGTCACACATATAACACGTGCTTGCGCACACCCATGCCACATGGCCTCTTCCAACTTGCCAAAGAAAAAAGCGTAACTTTTCAAAACATGATAGAACATGAAACCAGTTTATATCACATGCCTCTGTTTGTTCTTTGACAACGAAAACATCACCAATGTTTCATTAAGGTAGAAACTGAAAACAAAGAAAAGCTAAGTCCCACCTCTGAGAGAGACCTGCCTATACCATGTGGGGCCTCTGGTCCTGGATGCAGGACCCTCTGCAAGCCACCCACGTGATACGAAGGGAAGATCCTGGCGATGTCCATGGGACTGAGATGGAAACCCAGATGGCAAATGGAAGTGAGCTCCGACTCTGAGTTGGGGGACCCCACTGTGCCCAGTGAAGCCCCCAGACCTGTGGCCCCTGCTCAGCTCCCACTAGGACCAATCCTAAGAGAACCACCACTCATAGGCTTCTAACTTGGTAATTGCATTACAGTTACAAGTAAGAGTTTTAATGTCATCAAACATGGCAATGATTCCTTGCTCAATGTTATTTATTTATGTTCTCTATTTTAATACCTCTTACACCCATCAAAAAAGAAAACACAAAAGAAACACTGCCTTGCAAAGTTCAGTCAATGCTCCCAATTTGCTGAAAGGTGGGTTTTTATTTCTACACATCTTCTACCTCCAATAGTCCAAGCATTGACTCATATATAATTCATTTTCCCAGATTTTCCATTGCTTTCCTTTCTCATGGTTGAGGATTAATAGATTGTGCCTAACCAAAGTCATTTAGAGAAGGCAGTAGTGTTTTTGAAGGAGAAAGTGGGGATTGTATCAAAACTGTTGTCATAGCTGCATCTGGGGAGGTTTCTCCCTGTGCACTAGGTGAAACCTTAGCCCAGAAGGCGGATGGCTCTTCACTTTGATAGAGAAAGAATTCTCAGTCAGATGAGCATAGGTAAGGAAGGAATTCATTAAAGCAAGAGTAGAAGCAAATGTCAGCAGCCATGCAGGTAGCAGAGAGCAAGGAAGAGCAGGGGGAGGAAAGGGAAGTTCATTGGGCTCCTGTTCCACATGGGGAAAATCCCTTGCCAACTCCTGAAGCCAGGTCACCTGGAGGCCAGTTTCCGCTTGAATCTGCACTAAGCCCCTACCAGCCCAGGATTTGGGGGAGCCGCAGAGCAATGAGTAGAGTGAAATTATGTCTGAGAACTTCCCAGAGGCAAAGAAAGGAGATCTTCAGGCAGGCTACTTAAGAGCATGATTGCACAGTGGCAGTTCTGTCCAGGTCATCTGGGTGACAGGAATTTGCAAGCCCAAATTAGAGATCTCAGTAGCCCTTCCCTACTTGTCTGAAGTAGAAGAGAGAGAGTGAAAACTAGTGCTTAAGTCTAGAAAATTGAGTGAAATAGCAAAGTCACAAGATGCTTACCACTGGGAAAAGGGTCTCTTATTAATCTCCCAAGTGGCTTGGAGGAGGGCAAAGACAAAATGCCGTAAGTTGAGCAGCAAGAAGTCTTTATTTAAGGCAAAGCACACACTACAAGGGCAATGTAGCAGCCTCAGAGAGGAGGCATGGTTAAAGGCTTAGGATTCTGCCTTTTAAGGATTTCAAGAATGGGGCAAAGGGGTGGGCATAGGCTCAACATGTGGTCTCCTGATGTCCACTTCCAGTGAGAGACATTATGTCACCATCCATAGCCTGTCCTCTAGATAGTCTGTAAGATAAACTTAACACAAGGAATTTGTTGATCCTATTCTTCTCCAAGATAGTGGTGACCCTTGAGCAGTGGAAACATACCATTCAGGACCACTTACCCTGACTCAAGATAGGGTAGGTTATTGGCTGATTACCACAAAATATGTTAAGACAAGATTCCTAGGTAAGATCCTCCTAACTCCCTGTTTTTTCAAATGGAATCTTAGCCTTAAGATGGAGTCTTTCCTGTTCTTACTATACTACTTATATCTCAGCATTTTTCATCATAGGCAGGAAAAATTAATCATGATGCTTGCCCCATGTCCCTGCTCTACCTCAAAACCATGCTCTCTGTGTTTAAAAAATTCCGTGTACATCTGAATTCCAGACTGAACCACATGGCCACAGATAAATCAGTCTGTTTCAAATCCTGCTTCCTTCCGGTTTGTGTTACTGAAGCATAGCTTCAGTAGTGCACAGGGAGAAACCGAATGAATGTTATTCAAGGCACTGATGAAAAGCACAACTACAGATCCCTCTCGCTATTTTTACATTCCATAGATCTGCTGCTGCTGTGTCCTGGAAGCCATAATTATTCAAGGGCAGAGTATGGTGGGTAAGGCAAGGAGAGGGCTAAAAAATATGGAAAGAGATGAATGCGCCTTTGAATGATGGTCCTTAAGGTTTTTTTTAAAATATGATTCGATTCTCAAAACTTGCCAAATTTACCACACTTACAGTTCCTTAATGTCCATCAAGAACTGTGCCATATTTTCAGCAAATATATAACAAGTGATCTCTACAGAATATGTTAGAGTAGGCAGTAAGATACGGGTGGCAGGAAGGAAGGGAGAGGTGGAAGGTGGTGACTTTTCTAGGTGAGTTTATACCCACTCTTTGCCTAAAACTAGAAGACAACCGGGAAATCCCCAAGTCTGACGCCTACACAAAGGACCAGGAGCCGCAAGGTCTGAGAGACCTTGGCCCATTCACATGATCACTAGGACCCCCCCTCCCCACGGGTTCTTCTGTCTGCATTGTGGGTTAAGAGGGTGCGCAGAGACAGAGCAGTTAGCTGGTCTGAACCTGTTAACCCACCCCTCACACCTGCCTATAAAACCAACAAGTATTCCAATCAGCAGGACTGGTGCTGACCCCTCAGGCCACCCCCTCTCTCTTGGAGAGTGTGCTTTCTCCTTGCTAAATAAACTGTCTTCTAGCCTTCTTATCTTTCTCTGTATTCCTGTCTATGGGTGCTGGAGAAGAGCTGAGAAAGACCCTTCCCTCTAACAAATAAAGTAGATTTTTTTAAGAGCTGCATTTCTATGAGAGGATGATCTTAGAAATGACTTCTAAAGGCTAGATTAACCTTTTAAATTTCCTAAAAGTAAGATCTGTACTTACTGGAGAAATGCTTAGATCTTGCTAAATGAGGGCGCGAGCAGGGGTAGAGAATGACCTAAAGCAGTAAGCCTAAGAAATAGGGAGGAAAGCTCAGCCGGTAAAAGCAACGGCTCACAAATAAATCCCACAGCAACTTCTTAGAAAGCTGGCTTTACAGAGACGTTCAGGTCCCCAGAAAGGGCCATGATGCCGGGGGAAGGGGTGCCCTGGCCCTGGTGGCAAGAAGTCTGCTGGCTCAGGGTCCCTGAGGCTCAGAATAGGTACTAATAACTCCCAGTGTTCTGAGTTCCTGATGACTTAGGGTCTTCCCCCTGAACACTACCCTCTTTGAAGGCATAAATCTTATACATGGTGCTCACTTTTGTACCCATGGTGTCTAGCACAGTGTCTGATACCCAGCAGGTGCTCAAAAACTACTTCCTGAATGGATGAACCATCTAACTGCTCCATTTACTATTGAGGACATTGAAAATGCAGAAAGGCTGTGTAGCTTGCCCCACGCCATACAGGAAGTGGAGACGAGAAGTCAGGTCTCTTTGGTCCTGGTTGGGGTTAGGGGGCAAGGGGGTTCCTCTTTGCTGCTTCCACGCTCCTTCCTGGAATGCCTCAGCCCTCCCCTCCCCATTCCCCAACTACCCTACCATCCTTACAGCCAGGCTCCTGGCCCTTCCCTGCTCACGCTGACCTCAGAGGGCCTATCAAGGTCTAAAGTACACTCAGGTCACGTCCCCCTTGTGTTAGAAATTCCACTGTGGTTTCCAATTGTTTTTTAAGCCTCTCCTCTGGTAGCTGACACTCGCCGGTACCCCAGCCACAACTCCACTTTGCAGTGTAGCCTGTAGTATGGGCTCAGATCAATATTAAGTTGATGTTGCCTCACCACACAAATCTCAGACAACCCTTTCTCTTTCCAAGGGTAGTAGCAGTGAAATGATAAACTGAGAGGGAGCTCCCCATCCCAGGACTGCCCGGGAGAGCAAAATGGATTCTCACTGCACTTCCTTGCCTCAGCACCAAGAACACGAACACTCAAGAATCAGCCGTCCTGAGACTCTGGGCTCACTGTTTTCTGACAACTGCCTCCTCCCCCACAATATATGCCGATTTAATGAGGGGCTTCAACCCTTCCGTTACGCATACCCATCACTTCCCCTGCCTGTTAGCCATTCTCTGAACTGAGCTATTCAAACCAATTCATCAGATTACCTCTGGAAACACTGCAGGCTAGCCGTGGGATGAGAACAAATAACGCAGAGATTTCAGAGCCATTACCGAGTGGGATGTGAAAGGAAGGAAACTGAACATAAACGAGCGAGAGGAAGAGCTTCAAGCAAGCCACTGAAACGCCCTCAGAAGTAATGTGACCCAGATGCAGGCCGACAGGACACAGAGCAAAGCAGCCAAGGCGTGCCACCCTGCTCCCGTGGAGCCATCATGCCTAGCCTAAGTCAAGAGAACAGGAGGAAAAGCACAGCCTGCTATGAATACATTGCCCCAGAGAGGAGAGAATATTAAAATATATTACTGAAGTGTAAAAAAATCTGGTTTCAGGAGAAAAATCTTAGCCCATTTTCCTCCTCTGTTACTCAGTAAATACATTCATTCATCATTCAGCCACCTCTATACTCTCTGAGATTCTATAAAATGCTGCCTTCATCTTGAAATATCTGTGCTGAAGTAGAAAGTGCAGTTTAAGCACAAAAACTTTAAAGGCCACAGGAGCAATATCAAAATTCAGCTTAAGAACTTAACGCCGCAAGACAAAAGACCAATAAACCCCAAGTATGAATGTGCGTGAATTTTCTTAAGAGAATTCTGGAGTACAGGGGCACAGTTTGGCTTGCCAAATGTAAGATATTTTCCAGTATCTTATGTTCATAACTGTAATAAAAGGTCTAATTGCAAATGCTACAGTCAGGAACAGGGGGGCATTTGGGACGAGAGAGTTTTATTTAAGGAGGTTGGCTTACAGTTGCTGGGAAATTTTACTATTGATTTTGCAGTTCAAATCTTGGATCTGAAGTAAGACAGTTGAGCCTTGCCTTTTTATATTTTTTTTCAAACAGGTTCTGGTTCTTAAAAAATGGGTATGACATGGAAACACCTGGCATCTTCTACTCCCCTGCCCTTGTTTTTCTATTTGATCAGCTACCCAGGACTTGTACTGATATTCATCTACACATTTATCTCTAAGTGCTTAGGAATACTCAGATGTTCTTTTGGTGTTAGGGAAAATAACACTTTCTTTTGAATCTTCACTTCAAAAACACAAGTTCCCATTCAGCACTGCAGCAGGTGATGCAAAAAGATCGAGATGACTTGTCTCCTGGAAAGGTTGAAGCAGACAGACTGCTTATGATTGAAAGGCAGGCTGACAGCAGGGCATTGGGCCACATGGGATATGAGTCTGCCTTCCTGCATCCCTGGGTGGATGGGACAGAGTTGGAGCAAAAGCTGTTTACACACCATCGCAACTGAAATGTCCTACCCGATGACAACACTGTCCGTGGGCAGAGGAGAAAAACAGCCGCAGGATTTTCTGCTCCTGAAATCATGAGAGAATGCCTTTTCCTTCAAGATGACATCAAGGTGAGTTATTTACTCTTCACTTCCCATGATTGGAAACACACACACAAACTGTTAAAACAACTGAACAGGACTTAGAACGTCTTGTCTGCCATCCCTAGAAAGGCCAGACAGAGGCAACTCGACCATTGCAGGCGCCCAGGACAAAGTACTGGGAAGGTCACACTGCTGCAGCCTTTCACTGGCACCTGGGGTGGCATTAAAGAAAGAAAGTTTGAGATTGAATTTGAATATTGTTCAGGAAAGAGGAATAAGGTACAGAGCCCCATGCAGTCAATCTGGGTAGTCCAGTGACTCTGCTCAAGGGAAGGAAGTGTGTGTGTGTGTGTGTGTATGTGTGTGTGTGTATGCACATACTGAGAGAGAACATAATACTTTCTACTAATTTCCTTTGGGCTCATAGGCAAGTGTTTATTTACAGGAAAAGAAAAAGTGGCTCTTTAGAACTTTATATCCACAAAACAAGTCATGCAAAGTGTATCACCGATCAACTTCCTGACAGCTCAAAATCAAAAGGTCAAAACCAGAGAGAGAAGGAAAACTGGCTGGAGAAAAGCCAGCAGCATTGGCCAGTGTGTTAAGTGCTAAGTCATTATCTCCTCAGATCCCCAAAGGGGAGGAAGCAGAATCCCACTTGTTAGAGCCTGGCTTTTATTTCCAGATTCATAGAAGTTTGTCTCCAAAGGGAACCATAAACAGTCTCCAGTCCCTCCCCCTCATTTTATTTCAAGAAAGCTCAGCCACACATAGGTTTTGGGGTTTCCATGAATTCCTCAGTCTGAACAGGTAATAACTGAGTGACAGAGATCAGGTTTCCTGGCTCGGTCTGTGTAACACATAACAAGCTGGTGTGTGGTAGCAAGACCCAACCTAGGCTTGTCCTGGTGGTTATGCCACTGGCCCTGCCCCTGTGTTAATAGTGACCAACGTTGCTATCTCAGTTTGACACTGGAATCCTCCTGAAAACCTGCATCTCTGTTTTACAGATGCATAAACTGAGGTTCCAAAAGCTGAAGTGACTTACCAAGGTCACCTAGCTCTAAATTTTACTCTATTGCTCCCCCTTTCTGCTATATCCAACATTTCAGAATTAGACCAATACACAGGCCCACTCACTACACAGGCACACATACCTTACGAAGACGAAAAGGAAAGAAAGGAAAAGAGATAACAGAAAAGAAAAAGCAACACAAAGCTCCATATACCCCTGACAAGTTATCATGAGCCTGACCCATCACACGCACACACACACGCACACACACACACACACATACACACATGCACTTAACTGTTCTAACAACTGAACAGTACTTAGAATGCTTGTCTTACATCAATATTCTATATGAAGGCCACACTGATTATTGCAGTATAAACTGAATTGAAGTTGAAGTGAGATTCTTCAAAAGACGACATGATTCCACCCTGATTCATAGACTATTATTTCTGCCATGTATTTATTTAACTTTCAGGAATGTCTAAAACCCACACTCCTTAGTGGAAAAATAAGATGAAGTTGCTATCATTATTGCAGACTGCTGGCAGGCATCCATACTTCCACCTTTCTACTAAGTCATGGCTCATTCTATTTCCCTAGCATTTCTCAGTTGAAAATGAAAGTGTGACAAGCACCCTAGGCAAGCACCAACCATTAGTCTGTGTATTTGTGTATTTGCAGCCTCTCTGTCCAAAGCAGAGGATTAAAACTGTCAGATGCACCCCCTGCAAGGCCTGTTTCCAGATGCCACCTTGCACAGTGGCAGTAACTCCAAACCAGGGTGTCTGGTCTCCGAGCTGGGCTCAGAACAGATTTGTATCATGTAAATGGATGTTTTAATAAAGAGATTGGTGCACTAGCTAAAACTCAGGGATATGCAAAATGTATTAGGTAATTTATAGTCTAACAAGTTTCTTGTGGCAAAGGCAGCTAGAGAAACATTTCCAAAATAAATGTCATTTCAACTCTTAGTCTAAACAAGCCATCATAACCACCACTAGCTTTCCCTTTATAGTTCTGCTTTATCACCTGTAATGGAGCAGGATGCCATAAAACTGTGGTGACCTTCTGCCCTGCTGATACCAGTTTGGGGAAAGTTCCATGCTGTTTAGCATTATAATCGTATTTCTCAAATGCACAAAAGTCCCAACAACTGCCTGGAATTATATAAACCTGAGGGTTTGGCATTATTGTGTAGACTATGTTAGTATACTTTCAGTCAATAATAATTGCCATTGCTAAAAATGATCTTTAATGGTTATATTATTTTTACCTCATTGAAAATACTCATGGCATTGTGTCATGGGAATAAAAGGGAAATGGAAAAATCTCTCATTACCTGCAGAACCATGATTCTGAGTAACTAGCTGTTAAAAAAAACATAGAATAGTAAAAAAATAAATAAATCATAGTAATATGAACTTCTGATTTTTTTTCATTTGAAAAGAAGCATAGGAGTTAATGCAGGTGACAGTAGGTTTCTGCTGGTAAAAATTGCCAATAGCAGATAATACTCAAGAACTTTCTGTATTCAATTTGGCAAAGTATTATCTAACATCAAGGCTGCTGCGGGCCTTTGTGCCAATTAGAAAGAGATGTTCTCTGGCCTGCCCCCCTCCTCCAGCCCCCATCCTGCAGCCTGTGGATGTGCACGCCCTAGGGCACAGAGCACCAGCCTGACTGCAGCTTCCCCACCCTCACCACAGATGGGAGCCCTTGAACAATACACAAAATGCACACTCCTGTCTGAAGGCCCTGTCTCTAGAAGTAAAGAAACTAAAGAACAAATCAATAAATTATAGTCTATGCTTATAATGCAATATTAGAAGTCATAAAAATTGTGTTTTACAGAGTATGTAAATAGTCAAAGTATTCTTTAACTACATCAAGGAAATATTTATAACATAATAATAAGGTAGAAAAGTAGATTATAAAGCCAAAAATGCAATAGGATCCCCACTTTAGGAAGAAATTATCAGATGCAAGTAGGATGAGAAGGTATACACCAAAATGTTAACAATTATTAACTCTAGACAGTACAATTATGGCTAATTATTTTTGTATTAATAAGTTTCTGCATTTGAAAGATTTTATTCAATGAGCATGGATTATTTCTATAATAAAAACGAATTCAAAAAAACAGAAAATTATCTATCCAGGAAGTAATACCAACTATTTACTTATTTTGATCCAAAATCATCCCAGTTGAAGACACACATAGGGATGCTAAAGGAACAAGACAATAACTGTTCTCCAAGGCCATGATCCCCTTAAGGACAGGGAAGGAATCTTCAGTGGTTTAAAAAGGAAGAAAAGTACAGTTTAAAGCAGAGGATAAAGATTTGAATTCTACCTCCAGGAGCTCTTGGTATACAACTTTAGAAAAATTATTCAACCTCTTTGATTCTGTTTCTCCTTTTATATGATGGGGTTAAACATTTCTACCTTAAAGTCAGCTCTGAGTATGAATGAGCTCATGGACCACAGCACATCTTATAATGCCTGATACTTTGTAATTTAGGTCGTATTACAATGATCTTGTATACTTTGCCTGTCTCCTCACCCACAGCCTTGAATACAGGAAGCTAATAAATGCTACGATCAATATGTTGCATTAGATTTTGAAGAAGCCTGAGAATGTTAGAAAGGCAATCTCAAATGCTATACGGCTGGGTAAGCCTTATAGGCATCGCCTTATCAGAAGAGACCCCAGGTTGTGTTGGCAGGCACAGAGCCTCTCTAGATCACCACCTCCACTCCTGGCTGTGTTTGGACAGCTTGTTATGTGTGAATAGATGGTGTCAGCCCAGGGCTCTGCACCCTTTATGGACGTTCATTTAAAAGCACAATTCCCACCATGCAGGAAAGAAGACTCAGGGCTGATGGATGAATCTGGGCTTCCACTGAAAGCCCTTTTTCTTAACCACTGAGGTCTGGTACCCTTGGACTATTAGTAATAATAATGGCAGACACACAGCACTTACCAGGTGCCAGGCACTGTTATAAGTGCCATACTTATACCAGCCCACTTAATACACAAGGACCTCAGCAGAAAACTCACCTGGAGGGACAGAACCTCTGGGAGGCTTGGATCCATGAATGTTTGGTGTTCTAACAGGAAAAAGAATTTGTAGTGATGCCAGGAAAGAATGAGACATCAGGCCAACTCCTTGCCCAAACCCTGGGATCCAGGGACACCCACCATGGCAGGGGAGGAAGCCCAGGGACAAGACTTATCAAAAGTTAGACCAGTTCTTGAGGGTCAAATGCAGCTTTTGTAGTTTAAAAGGTTCCAGGGCTAGTATTTAAGTTCCTTCTGTGCTTCAATCCTAAATGTAGACTCAGACATTTCACTTTAGACTCCTAATGATTTTATACCATCTTTGTTTTCTCTAACTCTTCCTGTCAGTTTTGTTTATGTTCATTTTGAAAATACCGGCCTGTCTGAGGGTAAAGTGTTCAGCGCTGAGGGCCAGAACCAGGGAATTCTTCCATCTCACCCTGACCTCCTCTAACTTGCCGCAAATGAGACAAGGGCTGGGCTGCGGAGACGATGAGCCGGGGGTTGGTTCTCTGTGAATCTAACGAAGTGAAGTGAAGGGGCCTCGCATGTGCCTGGGACACTTCCAAACCCTGTGCCAAATTCTGTGTTATTCATTTATTTGCTTTCCTGTACAGTGGGCTCACAGACGGCACAAGCCCCAGGCCCCACAAACCTAGACCCACCACCGGTGATGGAATAAATCAAAGAGAAACCGAGGAAGGCAAACTCCGGGTGGAGGCATTGGGTCTGTCTCCTTTCAGGCTCCGGCCTCTGCTGCAAGGATTTGGACTGGGTGCCATAAAACCCAACAGCAAGGAGTTATTTTTAGACTCCTATTATTTTAGTTATTGATGACTGACATCTGAACAAACTGGCTTCTTTAGCATCAGATGCCACACTTCTTCAGGCAATCCTAAAAGATATCATGGGGCAGGCCTGGAGCCTCAAATAACCACCTCTCCTTGGGCAACACTATGGGGCAGAAGGCAGAACCTCCATCCCCTGGGTGCTCCTTGCCTGTACCTCAGTGAGACCCACCAATGTCCTTAGGAGGAGGAGGGGCCCTGAGCTTCCCAGCTGACTCCTTTAGAAATTGCGTCTAAGTGGGAGGGGAGACTGAATTGTTAGTGAATCCTGAGCTCATTTCCCCTGGACAATACTGCTGTGGGCTTGTGCTGTGGGGAGTTAAGGGGGGGCGTGATGAACATCCTAGAGTAACAAACAAACAAAACCATGAATGATTTCTCAAAGTACCCAAGGCGTTCATTTGCACTGACTTAGCAACCTGCTCCTGACTTCAGAATGTTCAAGAAACATTCCCCCTCCGCCTTTGCACATCCTAGCTGCTAGTATTAACAAAATGGAAAAAGCAGGATAAAATGTTTTATATTCGGCATTATTACAACCACATACATATTTTATGAACCCAGGAAGCAAATACATAAAAATACTAAAAGCAGTTATATTAGAATGGTGATTTTTCCCAAAATTTTTCTTTAATAAACATGTATTATTTTATAATTTAAAAGGGACATAATAAACGTGGTGGGGGAGAACATTTTAGGAGTGGTCCTGTCCCCAGTACTTGATATCTGCAGAAAAGCATCCAATATATGCTGTTTGAAATGAATAATCCGTAAGAAGAAATGAGGGTACCAGGCTTGTCAAGCTGCAGGGTCAACCTGGTAGAGACTGCTCTTAGGCTTCTAAACTATTTTCATTAGACTTTTTCTCTATGCAATTATTGTTCTGGCCATTTGTATGGGTGCAACCAAAAAGGTTTGTAAAAACCTGTAGAACACACCATCATGCTCCTTTAAGTGGTGGTAAAGAATTTACTTTTTTCCAGAAAATCTCTAGGGAATTTTGAACTGCCCAAATTCTTATGCAAAGTGGATTTTTAACTTTTCAGCTTTTATTATTATTATTATTATTATTCATTTGCCCAGCAGAAAAGTATGCCTCTCGTTTCAACCAGATGGGACCAGTATCAAGTCAAGCCAAGTCAGTAACAAAAATTCTGATTTGATTCTGACCACCCTAGGGTCCCCTGCAGGGGATCAGGTGGCCTGGCAAACCTTGTGTGTTTATGTTAAATACTGTACCTAGAAAAGGGGAAAACACCTGTCTTGGGGGGGAAAGAGAGAGAGAGCAGCAAGCTAAAGTGATGTTCATTAAAGTTTTCTTATCTTGCCTAGGAGACCAGCGGGCTCACCAGCGCTGGTGACGCTGGGCCAACAACCACTTCAACAACCTTTTCAACAGTCTGCCTTCTCTTGGCCAATTTTCTGTTTTTCCTCTCCCCATGCTTTTCTCCCTCCAGTGGCTCTGCCACCTTGGGTTGACTTCTCCCTGCTTCTGCCTAGGCCGGGTGTCTACAGTTCGTATGTCTGTGGTTCCCCTGCTTCCCACCAGGAGATGATGGCCACAAGCAATTCAGGTTAAGAGCCCGAGAGTGGAAAACATCTCTATGGTAACTGTTGTGACTTGGCAGAATCAGGTCTATGCCAGTCAAACCACAGAATGGCTCCAGGCAGGATGAGGAACCAGCAACTCACAGGTTGCCCAAGGTCACAGAGCCGGTTTATGGCAGAATTGACAGGGAGCCCACAGCTCATCTCTGGATGGACTCCAGGCCCCCCTTTCCCTGGCTCGGGGTCCTCCCACAGACACTCATTGTGCCATTCATAGAAAAGCACTGGCCAGCCTGAAATCCTGATTGCAGACTGGGTATCACTCAGGGGTAGTAATAACAATACAATACCTTGTGACTTTTTTTCAGTTTACCTAATGGTTTTGGCCAGGAGTTCACTTAATTCTTTAGGCACTTATCAGCGTTTTCAGTAAGCACACACTTGAAATGCAGGAAGCAGAGTGCTGTGGCCTTTGGATGTGGCCCAACTGATACAGAAACCAGACCTGCAGGTAAATGGAGATTCCTCATGGATACAAAGAATGACTGAGTTTGCACATTTTTTAGAATACTAAGGAATCCTAAAATCTGCCAGGACTTGATTAATACTGATGGTCCCCTTCTAGAAGTGTCAGCCTTCGAAAGCACCTTAGATGTCAACAGCTCTGACCACTACAGACTCGGGGTGGTGTCACTAGATGGCAGGGGGCAGGGAGTTTTAATTCAACTGGAAGCAGAGCAAGTAGGGGAAACTTGATTCTATGCAGAGCTGAACAGCAGGTGTATGTATATAAATAATTGATGAGAAAGCTGCCTGATGAACTTGGGGGTACAGGTCGGTTGGCCAGAGATGAATCATAGACTTTCTCTCAACTGGAGTGCCCAAGGCCCGGACTCTCATTTTCCAGATGAAGAAACAAAAGGCCATAGAAGTTAGGCAACTCGCCCTCCGTCAAACCCAAGCTAGAGCCAGAGCCACGATAATTCCTGGGACTGAATCCCTTGTAGAGTCTGTTTCCTTCCACAGAGCCATCTCTAGCCCATCTCTAGTTTCGTCTTATGAGTTTTATGTCAAATGTTGTAAATATAGAAAGCAGAAAATATTGTTGACAAATGCTTGGTCCACATCAGCAGCCCCCTGCACTTACGGACTTTTCAATAGCTTTTGCAGTGTCCCCCAAATGCAACGGTGGAATATGCAGGCAAAACGCATCCTGCATAGGAGCCGATCTGATGTAGCTTAGAAATAAGGTGCTTCTTGTATCCTTCAAACAGGCTTGGAAAATTAAGTAAAATGTTATCCACAGAGAGAAAATGTAAGTGTTAACTCCTTCTCAAATTTTAATTATTTTTATTTCTCCAGGTAAAGAATATGGCTTCACGGTGAGTTGCTAGAACTCAGCCATTACAGCTTGAATTTCCCGCTCCCCGTACGGTGCTCCCTTGAGCGTGCAGCAGATGGGAATGCCAGCATCTGCCTGAACCCTGAGCTTGGACTGCTGTCCTGCTGCTCTCCTAAAACTTCTCCATGATCCACAGGACCTCCTGTTCACTTAGCCCAGCTGGCTTTTTTCAGGATTTGTTATCTGCCTCGCTAGTACTGAAAGTGGCTCCCACCCCCCCTCTCCTTCATGCAAGCCTTTCTTCTCTTGGCTTCCACAACATCAAGGATAGCAAAGAGTTTTCTTCTCAAAGGCCAAGTCTGATCAGTGTTACTTTCTGGAGCACAGTGTTGCGAAAGAGTCTGAGGTCAGTTCAAGCTCTGGAGAAAATTGTTGCGGTCACTTAGTGATGGCGGCCGCAGGTGGAACAAGGAAGAGTAGTAGTCGCCACTGCTGTTTTTCCTTTTCTCTCCTCTACTGCCTCCCTTTTCACTCTGTAAATGCTGGTCATTTCTCAGGACCCACCCTCAGCCTAGCATAGTGTCTAGTACATTGTACATGCTTGCAGATTATTGGTTCATTTCTCTATTTCTGTACTCTCTCTTAACCATCTCTTCCAGTGAAGTACCACTGCCATTCCACCAGGTCTTCAGTCCACATCTCCACCTGAATATGCTCCTGTATGACCAACAGCCTCATGCAGAGAGCACACTGGCATCTCAAGTGCAAAATTTCTAAAACCAGAAAAACTTCTCTCATTGGCATACCACTCTTCTTTTTGTGTGTGTGTGTATCTTGTTTTCATTGATGGCCACTTCACTTCCATCCCTTCCCTTGTTTCCCTCGGGCATCCTCTTAATTTAATCCCTCTCACCTGCACAACTGGCATCATTCTTTCTCTGGTCTGTTTAGGCACCTCTCGGCCTTCCCATCTGTTCTATACACTGCTACCAGACTGGGTTTCCTAAACCACAGGGCAGATCACACGATTCCTCCTGGCTGGGTTTGTTTCCCTAAGAGCAGACCCTGAGATGAGAACTTGGGTGCAGGAAGTTCATGTGGGAGATGACTTGGAAGGGTGACAGTGAAAGTGAACCAGAAAGGAGCAGGGCCGTTGGGGTGCCCACACACCCCTCAGGCAGAGGCACCCCAGGTCCTCCCGAGAGCAGCCCAAGTGCACTGACTAGTCAAGACCAGATCTAACAGCCAGTCCCCATCCTGGTCTTAAGCGGGTCATGTCTAAAGGGCTGTCCTAGCCTGGGAGCTTCCTGGGGGATCTTCTCAGGCTATAATTGCACCATAGGTCAACACCTCCCACTAGGGTCCTGCTTCCTCTGTCCTGCATAGCTGTTGCTCTCGGAGGAATTCCCCGATAAACTTCCAGCAGGCAAATTCCCATTTGGGGGCCTATCTTCTGCATAATCCCTCCTAAAATAGCCAATAAAGTTCATTGATGAGAGAGGAACTACTATGGGCGACTGAGGCTCATTCCTGCCAGGGACCTGTTGAGAAACCGTGCAGACTTCAGCACCAGCCCAGCAAGGAGCAAGGCAGCAGGCTGCTTCCCCAGCTACTCCTGTCTGTCACTACCGGCAGGATGCCTGGACTCTTCTAGTGCACTTTCTTGGCCAGAGAGCAGCAGGACTTCATCAGCTTGAGAGGCCTGTCTGCAGATGACCTCCAGGGTGGACCAGTGGACCTGGGCAGAGAGCACCAGCAGTACCTGTTGCAATTCCCCTCACCAAAACCCAATCCTGCTGCAGTAGGCTACTGCCACTTGGGTCTCAGAAAATGCCAAGATGCACGATAGAGTGCTGCCTGAGAGACCCCGAACCCTGAACGCTTATGGCATTCTGCTAACCACTCTCTGTCCTTGAACCCACGGCCTTCCCGGCCCCTGCCTGTTTGCCTTGCAGACAGACAGCTCTCAGCTCTGCACCTTCCTGATCTGGTGACACTGCTGTCAGCTAGTGTTTTTTTTAGATACTCCATCCCTGATTCTTGGTCTCTGTTGGCATCTGGTCAGTATGACAAGGTGGAAGGCCCTCCCTTAAACAGACGTGCCCACCGGGCTCTGGTTGACAATCAAGAACTGAGATGGGTGTCTTTTCTGGAGGTTGTCCCAACATTGTGATCCAGTTAGAGCCAGCAGCTGTCCGTTGTTTGAAAAGAGAGAACAAAAATAAATGAGCTTCCATGACCAAAACCAGCAGACAATCTTCCTTTTTCTCTTTCATTCCAGAGTGCCTCTGTTACAATTGTCACATTATTCTTTTTTATTCAGTCAGCAGGCCTTGTGTGGGTCCTGGGAAATACAGAGGGGATGTGGGAAGACATTGTTCCTACCCTCACAGGGCATGCTTTCCAGTTGAGGGGCACAGACCACAAATGGGAAAATAAACAGAAACAGAAATGATCACAAGTGGTGACAACCACTCTGATCTGGGTTAGCCCGGGTGCAGGTGGGCAGGGGACCTCACTGGGCATGTGACATGTCAGCTGAGCCCAGGGGGATAAGAAAGAGGCTGCCAGGGGAAGGAAAAGTGTCATGGTAGCTGTTTGCTCCACACTCTGAGGGTGTGGATGCCCACTGGGGTCCATGTACAGTATCTGTCAGTACCTCCTGCCTACAGCTGGAGCAGACCGGGAGCCCGGGGCCTGCGGGGACAGGTCGGTGTCCAGCTCCATGATGTGTAAATGGCAGGTGGGGGGAAGTGGCCACCTTGAAACTGGGCTCTTAGGGAATGCTGGTGACAGCTGGCTGGCAAGGTGCCTTTTGCTGACTCTCAGGCTGCTTCTCATCATTGTGCTCATGTCCATTTTAGAGGATTAGGTGAGGTGGTATTGATGTGATCCCTAGAGACACAACTGCCCTGCCCACTGATGCAGTTAGTGCTGCCTTCAAATGTGGTTTGCAGAGGCAGAAGCCTTACGGACTAAATGCGGGAAACATTAAAACGTGGCCTGGAACAAGACCACACATTCCCTTTGCAAAGGGGGTCAAATCCCCCAAACACATCTTTGGCCAACACATATATCTTGAAACCCTTCATCTCCAGAAAGGGGTTTTGTGCATAGCTTTCTGTTTTACCACTTATATACAAAGCAATTCAAAGCCATTTTCCATATCGTCCAAAATTCCTGAATTCCGAGTTTCCACATTTTCTTTTGATGTTTTCCAGGATCTTCCAGTGTTGTCTGGTATCTGCTTACAAAGCCTTCAGGAGAAGACATGTATTGCCAAGCCCAGTGGTTAATGTTTGGTTCGAAACAATTAACCAACTCTTGGTTTGCTTCAGTCACTGAGAAAAGGCCGTTTAATTGGTGCAGGGATCAAAATGAACAAGTTACACTGGAGCAGTCGCATCCTGGGGTCAGTCTAAAGTTCCCATCACCGCCAGTTATTTCTTCTATCTCTCCTCTAGGTGACAGTGAAAGCAGACAGAGCAGGGTCCCTGCTTGCTCACTCTGCTTCCTCAGCCCTGACTGGCACATAAAGACAATCAATCGATGGTATTGAATGAATGAAGGAATGGGGGAATGAATGAATTTCCTTCAACCCTACAAAGATAAAAACGGTTCTTTTCTTTTTTTGGCTTAGAACAATAGAAATTCATTCTCTCCCAGGTTTAGAGGCCCAAAGTCCAAATTTAGGGGGTCAGCAAGGGACCCGCTCCCTCCAAAAGCCTTGTCCAGCTGCTGGTGGCTTCAGGCATCACTCTCTGCCTCCGTCTTTACATGGCCTTCTCTGTGTTTCCACCAAAACTCCTCCATTTTTAAAAGAAGTAAGAGTTCTCCCTCGCGCACCTGCACACCGTGTTGCCGCGGGGGTGTCTGCTTCCAGCACTAACCAGAGCTCCTAAACAAGGAAGCACTCATGTCTTGTCTTCATGTATTTGTGTTGTACAAGGATAGCCGTTTGGCATGCCTTCATTCTTTACCAATAAGCCTTGAACTGGTTGATTTCATCTCTTCCATTTGGTTCTGTTTCTTCCAGTGTGGCTGGGTTCTGTGCTGGGGTGGAAGAAGGCAGCCTTCTGATTGTCCTGTTCTGGGAAAAGGAGTGCAAGGCATATCTGTGGGAATGGTTTCTGTCCTTGCTCTCCGGGGAGGCCAAACATTACACAGCATTAAATCATACATAATACATGCCCCAATTCTGTTAGAATTTCTTTTGTAAAATCTCAGTCATGCTCAACTGATGTTCACTGTTTTCTTTTCTCCTTTATGCCTTTCCATATAGTAAAATGCAGCTTTGCAGGGACAGGAGTTCTCAGGCCAGTCTGGGACACAGCAGGGAAAATAAACACAGGAGATCTCCTCATTGCGGGACTTCTCAGAGCCTTCAGGACACTCCCAAGCCCTGGGGATCTCCAAGTGGGGTTATAGACTTACCTGATCCCAGAAACTTTTCAGTGATGAACTTCTCCCAGAACTAGGGTTTCACCAAAGGCACTTTGGTGAACAGTAGCATATAGCTTCTTTATTGTTTTTCCTTGTTTTTTTATCACACCCTTTCTCCATTGTTTCTCTAAATACAAAAATTGTTTTCCTGGGTTTTCTGTAGCTAATTTCAGCGATCCCTTCATCAAAAGGTCTGACTTAAACAAATAGTGCATTTGAAATTAAAATTAAATACATGGCACTGCTTGGCAAGCAGAGAGACGTTTGGTCAGTCTTAGGCTCTGAGAGCTATTAGGAGGACGGTGGTCACAGCCGTGTTCTGCCTCCCCTGGGAGAGGGTGAGGTGGGCTTCTCTGTCAGCAGGCACATGAGGGTAGGGTCTGGAGGTGCTTCTACGTCATTGTTCTACAACCAGCACTAGAAACATTTATCCCAGTAAAAGTTCCTCCAGATTCCTCATAACTATAAACTTGTGATTTCCTCATGTTTTGGGGGGCCCTGAAATTTTCACTACTTGCTTCTGCAACATTTCTTCGTATGCATATAAATGCCAGATGGCACATATTCATGTTTTAAATTGGAGCAAATTAGAATTGAGGTTGATTTTTGTTTTGGCAGGATGTGACGCCACCCCACCCCATATCCCACCTTGAGAAAACTGTCTATTCTGAGATCCCAGGAGTCTTCAAGGCCCAGCGGTCAGTGGAACACAAAATTCATGCCCAAGATGATTGACCTGCAAAATGTTCCCCTCCCGTGGTCACGCCCCTCTCCTGACGAAGCAAGAGTTACTTGCTTCTTATGCTGTGTGACAAGTACTAACCCAGGCTGGGGACTGTGGAAGCCGCCCACAGATGACAGGATGGGGGTCAGTCACCAGGAGCCTCGTCTCCCCTACCACAAACCATAGATACAAGTGCAACACCCCATTGCAGCTCTGTGCCGCAGGTTGCGGCTAAGCCAGAGAAGCCAGCAGATTTCTAGCTGCCCTGGCCCGGCGGTATGCACCCATCCTAACAACATTCACAAGGCAGTTTTGAATAAACAAATTCCTTCTGGGTTTACCATGGAATTTCCTACCTTCACTGCATTTATGGCACGTTGTTTTGCCTCTTTATTTTTTTACGCTGTCTCCGGATGTGGGGTGTACTTGAGAATTGTTTGGGACAGAAAGCCCTCTTTCCACGTCTGGCTTCCTCCAGAGCACAGGGCTCTCTGGCATCTGTTCACCCACTGTGAGCCTTTCCCTTTCACCTGGCACACAGGCCTCAGAAACCTTCCTCTCCATGTGGCCTCTATCTGCCTGTTTTCTCTCTTTTCTCCAGTCCTTCTCCACCTCCCCAGATTTCCTTCCGGCCGCTCGCCTGTGGCAGGTCAGGGAGGCTGCAACCCTCTCCTCCTCCCCAGAGCCGCAGCCCTCCTGCCCTGCCCGCCTGTGAATGAAGTGGTTGTCCTGGCAGTCAAATTCAATTATGGGCTGTGCTTGCACAGTCCAAAATGTATTCTGCTGGGGCTCCAGTTAAGGCCCTAAAATTTAATTTAGCAGGCTGGGGACGCAAGGCATGAAGTCCATGAGGTGCGACTAGCAGCCTTTTTCATCTGGCTGCTGGGAGCTGCAGCTCAGAGTGGGGGAAATAGCCTGGACTTTGGGCACAGATCTGACTTTGAATCAAGACACTGCCATCTAATATGGTGTGATCTTAAGCAAGTTACTTAACTTCTCTGAGCCTCGGATAGCTTACCTTTAAAGGGGATTATAGGAAGAGCTACTTTCCAGGATATTGGTATAAAGTATGTAAAGTGCCGGATCCTGGGAGAATGCTCCACAACTCAAAGTCCTGACTATTTACATCGGACGTGGAGTTATTAAAAACAGAAATGCAGCTGAGCAGCTGGTGAGAAGACTCCCCTCATGGAGGCCCCAGTTCCCGCCCTGCTCCAGCTTCCCTGGCCAGCTGGACAACGAGGGAGCCAGGGGCTGACCCTGGAGGCCCACTGCCTGCCTGAGGGAGTGGAGGGCACCAGGCTGGAGACTCCAGAGTGGGTCCTCCTCATCTGAAATGACCCCACAATGAGTTTATTTCTTGCCTGGTACCAGGTGAACCTGTTCTTCTGCCCTCCCTGCGGGTGACCATCATACCCAGGGAAGGTGAGACAGGGACCATCAGCTTAGACAGAGTAGGGCGAGGGCCTCTGGAAAAAGCAAGGAAGGATATTTGCAGTCAGAGCAATGTAACTACATGTAAGGAATCCCCCTACCAAAACTCTGTGTTAAACATTAAGCTCTAGGGTCATTCTTCAGTGAGATCAGTTAATATTCCCCAGATAAAGAAGATAAGCACATGTTTTTATTATGCTAATCATTTATAATCATGTGTAAGATTCACCTTAGCATGCTAAAGGCCCAGGCCTATGTACTTACTGTCTTTCCTCCTTCAGACCTGATGAGGTGATTTGCAAACTGGGCAACTAATTTAGCATGCAGACCCAGCTGTAAACAACATAGTAAAAGGCAGGAAGGATTCCACCTTAAAGGTAAGATTGCATTTTAACACCCAGGAAGTTTAAAAAGTAAGATTCTTAACTTAACTCTTTAGCAACCAGACAATACCTCAGCCCACCTTGGGGGCTGGGCCAGCGGCCTTTTGATATGCTCCTAGACCAAGACGCCAGTATCCCAGGGAGAAATCAGAGCAGTGAATTTCTTGTATTAAGTTAATTTTTAATATTCAGAGACCACTTAAATCCACACCCCTAAGCCTTTTATCCGGTTCCCAAAAAATCCTCAACTGCCTATAAAACCCCTAGACAGCACACCACTATGGGCTCTCTTGTCCTCTCCTGGCGTGAGCCAGGAGCTCTGTCTGTCCTCTAACTCTATCTCTCAATAAAAGTCTCCCTGGCTCTCCTACCTTGACTGTTTGCTAAGTTCATTCTTCTACTTTGCAAACAAGAACCTCGGCATCAAAGGGGACAGAGTACCACCAAGACCCTGAAAGTGGCTCTGAGATGGAGTAGAAATCCTCCCAAAAGCACATGGACTCCTGAGGCCCCCACATAGGGCGCTAAACACGGTGCTTTTGGAGATCCTTTCTAACCAGGGACAGCGGCCAACGGACCTTCGGGAAGTGGGGCTAGCAGTGGTGGTAAAGGGAAAGGTAAAATTGGGGAATGACTATGTCTTTCCTCTTTTCCTGGCAATACAATGTGGCAGCAACAGGAAGTGACCTCGCTATCTCTTCACATGATCTGCAGCCTGTTACCGATAATAATAAAAACAATGGCTATTGTTCATATCTGCCCTACACCCATCTCCTGCCTACTCGCTTTAATATATCAACAGAAAAAATGCTCAACAGAAAAGTGATCATAGAAGCAGGCTGCAGCATCTCTCCGGCCAGTTGTCAGCCCATCAGCGTCCTCTGGCATATTTTGTATTCTATCAGCCAGTGGCACACCCCCTCTCCTCTCCACACTCTAAGTGGCACTGGCGTTGGCCCACAGAAGGGAGCAGCCACATTCCCCACGGTACGGAGAAATTAATCCTAGGACCAAACCCACCCCCTGCCTTCCTGGCATTTGGTTATATGAACCACTTTATTTCTTCTTACTGTTTGATTAAGGTAGTTGGGGTGGGGCTTCTCTCTTTTACAACCGAATGAGCTCCTGACTCCTCCAAGAACCAAGCAGACAAGCAATGGAGTCTGCAAATGCAGGCTGTGACCCTGACCCCAGTTTGAAGACAGGATGTCAGGTATCACAAGTCAAGTCTGCTCGTTCAGAAGGGAAATGTTCTTGTTACTGGAGCCCTTAAAAGTTAAACTTGAATAATTCTGGAGAACTGACTGGGGGCATGTCATCTGTGTCCGCAGATTCTTCTGTACTGAATACCTTTGGTTTTCAGTGGCATTGAGGTGCCACGGTGAAAGTGTGTCTCTCCATGGTGTTGGAAATTCACTGGCCTTTTGATTCTCTGGGCATTTGATCTGCATTTGGCCATTCTATGGGCTTTGGGCACTGGTCTACACGAGCCTCTTCCTCACCGTGAAGACTCACTCACGTGGGCCTGTCAAAAGATCTTGCCCATCAGTCTGCCAGGAGCCTCGTTAATCCCAGCTCAAAACAGTATCTGAAATTACGACTTTAAACAAGTCATGGCATTCTCTGAGTCTCCATCTCTTCACCTCTAAATGGAGGGTGCTAGACTAGGAGACACAAAGTTCTTTCATTTAACTCTAGAAGTCTATGATTTTTCAGTAAGATTTATAAACAAAAGCCTTGGCATTTGGAGTGAACTTAAGGAGGAAAGACCTGGTATGCTGAGTTCTTCCACCTGAGCAAACACTACGCCCACAGCCTAAATTCCCACTGGCAAGGAAACAATGAGACCACCCTTTGAGTGGGAGAGGTGAGGTTAAAGGCGTCACTGGGAAGGAGGCCTCTTTTCTTGGCGGCAAATAACACTACCACTGCCAGGTAAGAGGATCATTGAAACCAAGAGAAATCAGAGCAGAAATTGACCTTTACATGTAACAGTCGAGTCTCACCAAGCAACTAAATTAGCAAGGTGGATAAGATCCAACTACTTTTTTTGAGTACCACACAGTCTTGTTGCTATGTTTTGTAGTGTGGGGGGAAATCTGGTGAGAAAATTAGTTAGTGTTAGGAAGAGAGGTCCTGAACACATGAAAGTCAACTTGGCCGAGTATAAATTCTTTTAGATCTCCACAGTTTTCTGAGACTTAGTACTACAAAGAGGTCAGAAGTCAGGCTGGTGTTTGTTGATCCAACAATAACCTGTTTTGGGGGGTTAGTTATTTCCTACCTGGACAATTGTAACTTGTCCTTGTAATTAAAAAATGTTAAAATGTGTTTAGATGTGGGTTTTTTCAAATTGATTTTATCTGGACTATGTGAGCCTATCCCACATATAGACTCTGATCTTTTTCCAGCTTGGAAATATTTTCTTCAATATAGTTATTATCATTTCTATTTCTATTGTTCTGGTTTTTTCCTTAGTAGTACTATAATTTTGAAATTGGATTTGCATTCTCTTTCTCAATATCTATCTCTTTTCTCAGTAATTCTTTTGTCATTTCTAATTCAATGTTTTTCTCCAATACATCCTAGTAGACCTTTCAAGATTAACCTCCAAATCATTATTCCATTTTCTACACTGTCAGTTTTCCTTATTTCTACCATTATAATCGAGCTTAGTTCTTTGATTGCATTTTTTGACATCCATTCTTATCTATCTCATCTCTCTTCATATCTCATCCTGTTAACTTTTTTAAGACCCTTTTTTTAGAGCAGTTTTAGGTTTACAACAAAATTGAGAGGAAGGTACAGAGATTTCCTGTATCTCCCCTGCCCCCACATATGCACAGCCTCCCCCATTATCAACATCCCTCACCAGAGTGGGACATTCTTTACCAAGGATGAAACTACATTGGTACATCAGATTCACCCCAGGCAAGGGAAACAAAATCAAACAAGCGAGGCTATACGAAACTAAAAAGCTTCTGCACAGTGAATGAAATCATCAATAAAACAAAAAGGCAATCTACTGAATGGAAGAATATATCTGCAAATCATGTATCTGATAAGGGGTTAATATCAAAAGTATATAAAGAATTCATACAACTCAACACCAAAAAAACTAAATAACCTAGTTAAAAATGGGCAGAAGAACTGAATGGACATTTTTCCAAAGAAGACATACAGATGGTAGACAGACACATGAAAAGATGCTCCACATCACTAATCCTCAGAGAAATGAAAATCAAAACCAATGAGGTATCACCTCACACCAGTTAGAATGGCCACAATCCAAAAGACAAGAAATAACAAATATTGTAGAGGATGTGGAGAAAAGGGAACCCTCGTGCACTGTTGGGGGGAACATAAACTGCTGCAGTCACTATGAAAACAGGATGAAGGTTCCTCAAAAAATAAAAATTGAAATACCATATTACCCAATAATTCCAATTCTGGGTACTTCCCTGAAGAAACAAAAATACTAATTCAGAAAGACATATGCACTCCTATGTTAAGTGCAGCATTATTTACAATAGGCAAGATATGGAGGCAACCAAAGTATCCACCAATAGATGAATGGATAAAGATGTGGTACATATAACATGATGGAATATTACTCAACCATAAAAAAGAATGAAACCTTGGTGTTTACAACAACTTTGACAGGTCTAGAGGGTATGATGCTAAGTGAAATAAGCCAACAGAGAAAGACAAATACCATATGACTTCACTTATATGTGGAACCTAAAAAACAAAACAAATGAACAAACAAATTAAAAAATGCACAGAAACAGACTCTAAATATAGAGAACAAACTTGAGGTTGCCAGAGAGGAGGGGGAGGAGGGGGAGATGAGCAAAATAGGTGAAGGTGATCAGGAAGAACAAACTTCCAGTTATAAAATAAAGAAGTCACAGGGATGAAAAGTACAGCATGGGGAATATAGTCAATAATACAGTAGTAAGTTGGTGTGGTGATTGACAAAAACTACACTTACCATGGTGAGCATTTTGTAAACTATATAAATGTTGAATGACTATGTTGTATACCTGAAACCATTATGTCAACTATACTTCAATAAAAAGAAAGTCAATGGAGTGTTTACCTTAGGTTTCATTCTTAATATTGTACATTCTATGGGTTTAGACAAATGTGTAGTGAAATACACCATTATAATATAGAGCATTTTCACTGCCCTATAAATCCTCTGTTCATCTCCCACCCACCCACCTCTGGAAACCACTGACCTTTTTACTGTCTCCATAGTTTTGCCTTTCCAGAATATTATATCATTGGAATTTAACAGTGTGTAGACCTATCAGGTTGGCTTCTTTCACTGAGTGATATGTTTAAGGTGCTGCCATGTCTTTTCAAGCCTGGATAGCTCATTTCTTTTTAGTGATAAATAATATTCCATTGCCTGGATGTGTCATCATACTCACTTTATCCACTTACTTACTGAAGGACATCTTGGTTGCTTCCAAGTTTTGGCGATTACAAATAAAGATGCTGTAAACATCTGTGTACAGGTTTTTGTGTGGACGTAAGTTTTCAACTCCTTTGGGAAAATACCAAGAAAAGCGCAATTAATAGATTGTATGTTAAGAATATGTTTAGTTTTATAAGAAACCATCTCGCTATGTGGTGCTAGAAATCAGTATAATTCTTACCTCTGGGGATGAAGAGTGATAGGAATTGGGAATAAAAGGGGTTTCTGTGGTGCTAGTAGATAGATATGACAATTTATTCATCTATACACTTAAAATGTGTTCACTTTTCAATATGCATGCTATGTTTTACTGATTTTTACTGCAAAGATTAGTATATGACAGAACTACTTAAGAAAGCAATGAACTATTAGGATAAATGCACATTGCAATATAACATGTCATAAGAAATACATATTTGGTCATATAAATTATATGACCAAATATGTATTTCTCAGGTATGTTTGGTCTTCCTCCGCAGTTCTTGAAAACACTGCAGTCTTAAAGGTGAAATAGGTGTTTTGCCATGTTAATGAGAGACTTTTGGACACCCCCCCCCCCATGAACCAAGGTTGAATCAGCCAATGGTCAGTAATTTAGTCAACCATGACTATGCATGAAGCCCTCACAAAGAAGCCCTCACAATGAAGCCCCCCTGAGAAAAGTTTACCTCTCTCCACTCACTTGGATGCTTCTTCTTAGAGAGAGAGGTTCTGTGCTTGGGGAACAAGAATGCCTCCACGTGGCAGGCCCCCAGCTCCATGAGGAAAGAAGCTCCTTTATTTGAGACCTTGCCCTATGCCTCTCTTCATCTGTCTGTTAACATGTATCCTTTATCGTATCCTTTACTCAACTGGTAAAGGTTAAATGTTTTCCTGAATTCTGTGAACCGCTCAAATTAATTGAACCTAAGGGGGAGGTCGTGGGAACCTCCAATCTGCAGCCGGTAGGTCAGAAGCACAGGCTAACTGCCTGGGGCTTACAACCAGCGTCTGGAGTTGGGGATGAAGGGCAGTCCTGTATGATGGAGCCCTTAACCTGGGGAATCTGGTGCTGTCTCTGGGCAGAGAGTACCAGGATTGAGTTCTCAGACACCCTGCTGGTGTTCGAGAATTGCTTGGTGTTAGTTAGTATGTGTGGGAAGACTCCCTCCCACATACTTACACACATTGAAATCGGATCTGGGAACTCGAATGGAGTTATACTACTATTACTGATGTGTATAATACCACTACTGTTGTATAAATATGTTGGAAAGGAACATATTGCACACATATTTCTCAATAATTTTCTAAGTAAAAAAAGAAATCAACTTTTCATCTGAGTCCTGTATGTGGTTTCCTATAATTCATAAAGATCATGTCTCTTCTAATCAAAGATATCTTAAATTTTTTTTATTGTTTCCTCTTGTAAATCTGTTTCAGAGGTCTGCTCCTTTGATGAGTCTTTAGAAATACCCCTTTCCCTTTTTTCATGAACCTCATCTTAGTTGTTTCTGTTTGCCTACCCTCATGAGGGACATTCAGCACACTAGTGACATCCCTGGACTATTTACCATGTACTTGATAGTTTACAAATATCTCAGCATATAAACGTGTGCTTTATTCTCATTCCCTAACACCTTACAGCAAAGAGAAAAGTTGGACTTTCTTCTCCCTAGAGTTTTGGATCTTTAGCCCCAAGGGGGTGGCGATAGCTTCTTTGCATTCCAGGAGCCTCTGAAGAAAATGCCTCCATACAAACCTTTGTTTGGGAATTCTGGATCCTTCCAGAAAAGGTCTAGATCTGTCCAAGATTCCATGGGTTTGCAGAAAGGTCCTGTCTAGAGATGTTGAATCCCCAGAGACCATAAGCTGTGTGATCTTAAGTCTCCACAGGTGCTAGAAACTGACACTCTGCTTATGTGGAATGGGCTTAAATCGGGGGGGGGGGGGGCTGAACTTCCAGTCAGGCATGTAAAATGGGCATCACCAAAGCGCTGAGCCGCAGCTCCAGTGGGTGTCAAGGACCTGACCTCCACAGTGGATGGACTCCATAAGGGCAGGGATCACAGTCTAAGAACAAAGGGCTTGTTCCCAACTTGGGTGTGGGGACAGATAAGCCAACTGGCTTCCTGCTGGCCTTGGTAAGTGATGGGTTCAGATCCATATTTTATTGTATGTAGAATAATCAAGAAATATGATTTTCATCATACTTGTATTTTGAGGAGCAAGTCACTCTGGTTATACATAAAGTGTTCCAGGAAATCAGAGTAACCCTGCCAGGCGGGCCTTGGTATTTCTTATTTTACAAATGATGGAACAGAGGCACAAGGTTGGGAAGGAATTTTCCCAAGGTCCACACCTCGTGGTGGCAGAGTCAGTATTCAAATCCAGGACCACAGGTGACTGAGCTCTATACCACCTCATTTCACTATATCTAGAGTATGAGGGTTTTATGAGTCTTCATCTTTTTATGTGTCTTCCTAGGAATTTTAGCAGGAAGTGAAACCAGAAACCTCCTATGTACTTCTCATAACCTATGACTTTGGATCGTGTCTGAAAGTTGATGGCTAATGCTTATTTATAACAAAGAAAAATGCTTATTTACTAACCTTAAGAGAGAGAAATTTCTAGATTATATTAACTAAGGTGCAATGCCAAAGAAAGAAAGAAGGAAAAAGAACCAGGGTCAGAATCAGGGAAGAAAGGGTATGTATGCTACTGTGCTCTGTGGAACAATGAACCCTGAGAAAAATAGGAGACAACAGACCCTACATTTAGGGGGGGGGGGCTCTGCATTTGAAGATGACCAAAGAATTAACAGAAAATAGGAATGATGTCAAATATGTTAGCTAAATTTTAATATATGGTTGTATCAATTTCCAAGGCACAGATGGAAACAATGTCAAAGTTCATCTTTGTATATTTTATAATCCTGGCTACTTACCAAATAAGACTCATACCAATAGTTAGTTATCAAGATGTTTTTGGTGAACTGTAATTTTATAACAAATTTGAGGAGCCTTTTATAACAAATACACTATTGTCCTCTGCATTGTAGTATGCAATATGTGAAGCCATGAATGTGCTCCCCCCGCCCCCCACAATGCCACTCTCTGAGATTTGTGCCTCCTTGGGAACTCTGGCAAGGTAAGTGGCAGGGAAGGAATATTCTCAACATGTGGTGACTTCCTAGCTTTAACTGCCCAATTTCTAGCTCCTAAACAGCCTGGAGCTCTATGTGGAAAAATCGTGACCATGAATTTCAAGAAGGAAGAATGCAGCCTTCAAGTTGTAATTCTCTAGAGGCTATCAAATGATCATGAGGAAAACCATGAAGTCAGTGCAGCTTCTGACTGAATTTCAAAGAAAAAGAGGAGTGATAGAAAATTAAAGGTTGTTGAAAAACACAGAGGTGTACAATTGAAATCATCTGTACATAAATACGTAGTTTTCTTCTTTATCCCTTGAGTGAGTCATTGTTTTCTTAACACAAATAATGTTATTGCCTGTCTTTAAGAGTACGATCCAGGCAGTTTCATAAATATCAGGATGGTATTGGCTGAAATACAATTATTTATACAAAACCCAAAGGGTTGCCAGGATCTGAGTCATCTGGCTCCAGACTCCTGGAGCAGAAACAGCCCAGACCTAGGGTGTAAGGCATGCAATAGCCACGTGTTCCGTCACAATCCTAAAGGCAGCTTGACGTATTCCACTTGTCATGAAATTCTGGCTGCTATATGTTACATCACGTGTATAGTTCCATGTTTAAATGTAATTTATGACCACACCAGTCATGAACAGGGGTGGATGAGTAAAGAATAGAAATATATACTGGCTTCTGCCTAATTCCTTTTAAGCCTGTGCTTAAGTGGTGTTCCCTCATTTCCAGCCTCTCTACCTTCTCTCAGGCTGGCCAGCACTTAATGCCATTTAAATCAATAAGATGAGTTATGAAGTCCCTATTTATAACACAAATTGGCTGTGCACTCTGAGACTCAAATATAAAGCAAAAGATGAGGTATATAGTTATTTTCACTCAGGCACAGAATAAATTGATTCATTAGTAAAAATTCTCATATGGCTTTTTTGTAAGATGAGGTATAATTTGCCAAAGTCCACAAATCAAGACCTTATTAGGATCATTTGATTCTTAACTTTACCCAGTAGCAGGGATGAAAAGTCAACACTAATCTCTCTAAAAACAATTTGGCAATATAAATTAAGAATGTCTGTACTCTGTGGGAAATAAGGCTTTCAGAAATAATCAGGGATGTGGTCAAAGATTTAAATATAAAGATTCTTTGATCAAAGGGTATTTACAACAGATAAAATTTGGGGAAAAAATTCTAAGTGCCCCCTAATAAGAATATAGTTAAGGGATCATCTCTCTGTATGAAGGAATATTATATAGCCATTAAAAAGTAGGTCAAAAATTATAATAATACTAATGCACTCAAAGTGAGAAAGTCATGAGTAAAAAATTAAGATATTTAATGCTACATACACTATGATCCTGATAATATAAGGCTTATGCATAGAATAAATACTAGAGGAAAAGAGTGAATTATATGGGTAGTTATTGCCAGGTGGTATTGATTCTATTTTCATCTTTATATTTGTCTTTATTTTCCAAAATGTCTACAGTGATTCTGTATTAGTTTTATAAACAGAAAAAATAATAATACAAATGGAAGACATTATTTCAGGGTCATACAAAGCACTGTACAAGGTACAGAGCTGTGGATTAAAAGCTGCTTTGTAGACATATCTTTTAAAAGGATGGGCCCTACATCAACTTCACTCAGGAACTCAGAATCCCTCAACAGTGAGGAAAATGCCCTACTGGGCTCTAGGAGCTTTAACATGTCAACTACTCAAGGTCTCCTCTCATTTAAGGATACATTTTCCATACACAGAGGCTTACAGAATCCCTCTGTTAGTATTCATCTGCCTGACCAGTAACACATGACCCAGCAAGTCACTTTCAGTCAAATCTAAAGAGGGGCAGAGGGCCCCAGGTAACACAATGCGCCCAGAACATATCTGCCGCTCTGACAGGTGCAAACAACTCCACTCGTCTAAATATAAATCGACTTGGACAGTTTGGAAACAGTCTTTCCCACTTTCTATTCTGATCACGTAAAAGAATGTTCTCTTCTTTAGTTCTGACTCTTGATGCAGGTTATTTCTATTTAGATGCACTCTGCAATAATTTTTATTCAAAGAGAAGCGATGTTAGAACTCTAAGAAGGGAAAAAAAAAAAGACTTCCAAAATCTTACATGAAATCAGTACCTAGGTTTGGGATGGTTTTGAAATGTGTTGAGAAGGAGATAAGACATTAATAATATTTTTTTAAACTTTCTGGATGAGCAAAAAGCTAATGTTAACACATGCATAAAGAAACATTGTCACACTGTCTGATATTTAAATCAGAAAGAGGACTTAATTTTTAATCAGCAGAATGGAAATTCTTTGGGCGAATATATTGAACTCTGAGCCTTTGCCAATTCCTGCCAAGTTCCCTCCCACTACCCCTAAACTCCAACTCCCCCTTCACGATCTTGCTGAGTGGTCATTTCTCTAGTAGCCTTGCCTGGCCTTCCTCATTCCCCACCTCAACCCCCACTGCCACACCTGTGCAACCTTCCTCTTAGCTCCCCAAACACAAAGATTTATCTTTCACACATTTACCCCACTTATTACCCTAACAGCTTCTCAAGAATAAGATTGTGTTTTACTCATTTTTCCACTCCCAGAACCCAGGTTTACAGGAGTTACTAAATAATGTGTTGTTGAGTGAATAAACATGTGTAGCAGAGGAATGAAGGAATCACAGAGAAGCCCCACTGCAAGGAAGAAGAAAGACAGTGCTGCCACTAACAGACACAAAAGAGAACCATTTGTGGGAAGATGGTTTGAGCTGTGCTTAGCCACTGCCAGGCTTCTCTGGCTTATTCTGGAAGGAGGGTTGGCTTATTAAATGGAATTCAGGCTAAAATTCACTGCCAGATTTTATCACAGGAACTTGGTATGCATTGAGGAAAGGGTTGAAATTCTCCATTTTTATTTTCTCTCTTTCTTCTATAAAATGAGGGTGAGGCAAGACTGTGTCTATAGGCCAGTCCAGCTGTCAGGTTCTGGGCTCCTGGGACTGTTAGGAATTCTGCTAGCATGGTCCTCCAGAGCTTGCACCCAGCTCTACTCTGATCCCTAAGGAGACAGTGGTGCTCTTTTCACATTCACAGACGCTTCTACCTAACAAGTCTATGTTGTGCATGACCAAGTTTAGCCTCACACCCCTGGTCTGAAATAGTCATCTACACCATGAGGGAAATTATCACCCAGTTTACTAGATCTATGTAAGGACGATGCTTCCAAACCCTAATGCTATAAAGTTGTATTTACTTGTCCCAACTCCTTCTGGATTTGGTTCAGATTAACCTTTGGCTGCATTCATTTTGCAATACTGCTGGCTCTTTATCTTTGCCCACTCCTCTAGCGTGCTCACTACACTTGAGAAACATAGCCAACACTTGACTTAATGAATCTTCAGCCTACTACACCCACTAATAAGAGCAATTTACAGTTGGCAACTGAAATATTGCATAGAACCTTTATTTGCCAAATGCCTACCAAAACCTGATTTCACAGGTGGTCCTTTATCAGATACGTTCACTGGAGAGAAGAGGACTAGTGATCGCCCTTCAGACAGGAAGACTGAAGTGTCCTGGGAAGCTCTGCATAGAATTGAAGGTCAGTACTGGGTTACTGTAAAAAACTAGTGTTTTAGTCTTACGATCCTCTTCCTATAAAATTAGAAGCTGCTCTTATATCCCTTAAAACAGAAATTCTCAAACAGCATATTCAACATAATGAATTTCCATAAAGCTAAATATATCCAATGCGAAGAGCTGGCCTTTACTCCAAGATTATGCCCTTCCTGCATTTTGTTTTTATTGCTGTTAAAGAGTACTTTTCTTTTTTAAAGCGGTAACAGAAGAAACGTTTGTTTAATGTCTTCACTTGGCACTTTAAAAAACTGGCAACTCTGTATCAATTTCCAAAACTCATGAAAACCAGAAAACTGGGATCCTCATCCCTAGAGCAGATAGCTCAGAGCTGATCCCAAAGGAGATCACAGATGACTATATAAATGTAGATTTAAATTGCTCTCATATGAGAAGAGGGGCTTCTGTTCTCTTGTTAGTTCATCACTCTCTACAGACCTCATGGTGTATCACAGAGATCACGTGGGACCTGTAGGTACAGGTAGTTATAACAGATGCAGGTCTATTTCCTCTAAAACATACCTATCTGAGAAACCTCAAGTAATATAAGCGGTACTCTTGTATTGGTCCTTGGCCCAGTAACAACATGATAACAAGGATTTTACTGCATCCTTCTCAAAGTAACACCTGGACCATGACTGGCACAAAGCAACGGTTCAGGAACTACTTGCTTTGGACCCTATCGCTGTTGGAGCCCGGGTGACCAACCCCGGAGAGACTACACGTAAAACAGAAGGAACCACACTTGGTAGTCTCTCCCGGGGCCTGCGGGCTCTGTCTGTAATGCGGGAAGTCATGGGCATCTGTGAACCCGGCGGCTAAAGTGCGAGATGAGGCGGAGCGGGCGGGTCGCTGTGAACGCGACTGCGTCTGCGTCTGTGCTTGAAGGCAGGCTCTGCCCGGCTGGGACTTGGCTCAGGAAGTGGGAACTTTGCAAGCCGCCTGCAAAGAGCCGCCGTCCAGCTTCTGGCTGTAACCGGACGCTCCTCCGTAGGAGAGTGGCTCTGACCCCTGGCACCCATCCCTGGGTTTCTGACTAAACTGCGACCCCACTGCCCCCTTCCCAGCCCCCGGACGCCAGCCGCGTCCCCGCTGGCGCTCGGCCAATCACGTGGCGAAGCGGGGCGCTCCGGGACGCGGCTCCGCGGCCACTGGTCGACAGCTCGCGTTGCGGGCGCGCCCATTGGCTACGGGGCCCGTTCACGTGAACGGGGCCCTGGGATAGCCGCGCGAGCGGGAGCGGTCCCGGAAAGTTAAAGGCAGCAGCGCTGCGGCGGCGAGTCCGAGTCCCGGGTGACGGGCCGCAGGCAGGGCCGAGCGGGCTGCTCTAGCGCACCGACCTGAGTCCCGGCGCCCCCTCCCGCCGTCCCCGCCGCTGCCCTGCCACCCCGGCGCGGATGCTGCCGCGGGCTGGCGCTTCTGTACCTCGGGGCTTATGAGCTGTACCAGGTACGTCCCTCCCCAAGCCCTCAAGTCGAGTGCAGGGCCGGGGACACGGCAGCGAGGGGCGCGCAGTGGAGACCCTCTTTGGTTCCTGCCACCTACACGTTTACCGTCTAACCTGCAGTTACACTCTGGGGGTGGAACACTGTAGACGGGCTCGAGTAGGCTATTGCTTGGACGGGGTGAGGCCAAAGGAGGGACCTGAGGTGGGACGGAGCCTCGCCGACCCACGTGGGCCCCCGAGGTGCGCGTCCCGGCCGCTGGCCGGAGATGGGGCTAGGACTTCAGACACCAGGCACCCTTACCCCTTAGTGTAATCCGTGTTCGAAACTAGGACAAGGCGTTTCCAGCCTAGGGCCCGACACTGCTGGAGGGTGTCTCCGGAGTCACGCGGTGGGGTCTGGAGCACAAGGAAAAGTCGTTTCTTTCCCCCTCCGCGCCTCGGCTTCTCGGTAGAACGCAAGGAAACACTCGGTAGCGTCTCAGGCCGCCGACGGCGATGGGACTTAGAGCCTGCGGCGACCGCGGCCTCGGGGAGGCGGGCCACCCCGACTCCCGGTCCCCAGACCGGGCCGTCCCGAGCTGCGGGGTCGACACGGCCGCGCGGGGACGCTCGCGCGGCACCGCTCCGCCCCGGGTTGCCGGGCCGCCCCGCCCTCGTGTGGTAACTTGGGCTCCACCTCCTCGTCGTCGTCTTCCTCCCTCTGCCGGTCACATCTCCGGGAGCAGAGCCCTACTGCGGGACACACCGACGCTCGCGTAGTCCGGTGGCGGCGGCGGCTTCCCCTGTCACCTCCCTCCGGGCTCTCCGATGCTGCGAGCGAGCCGGAGAGGGGGCGTCCCCGCGGCCCAAAAGGTAGGTGCGGGCCGCCGCGAAGGAGACTGGCGGAGCGCTGGGGGGCGGAGTGCGTCCGGGCCGGCGAGACCGAGGGGACAGGGTCGGAGTGACCTGTGGCTTCCAAGTCTGGACGCTCTGGACCCCCTCCATGCTCTGTTCATGCCACCCTTTTGAACCCAGAGAAAGGGGTCTAGGGGAGACTCGCTGCAAAAGGGGGCGGAGGGCTCAGAAGGACATAGATTTGGGGCCTGTCCTGGTATTGTTTCCTGCATAAAAGGAGAAAACTGAGGACTTGACCTGAGAACTTGAATAGTTGCTCGAAGGTGCTGCAGCCTGTCCGTGTGGCCCGGCCTCCCTGGGAGACCTAGGGTCAGGGAAAAGAGAGCTTTAGGGCTCTGCGCTGGGGTGGGAGAAGGGGAATTAGTTCATTGGGCAGGGTTGTCCAGGAGACAACTAAAGTGAAGACAAGCTGGAGGACTTACCACAGAAGTTAAGTCGAGTTATTAAGAAAAAGTGGGAAGAGATGAACCATCTAGCATTATTAACCAAGAATGTCAGAGCTAGAAGGGACCTCAGAGGTGAAAGCTTAAGCCCAGAGAGGTTGAGTAACTTGCCCCCAAATGGCACAGCTTAAGCCCAGAGAGGTTGACTTGCCCCAGATGGTGCAGCTGGATGGAGTCATTCCTAGGCCAGTGTTCTGCGTTGCACGGTGGACGTTTTTAAATGGCAGAGACTGGGCCGTTTTAACTTAGTCTCACCTATACTATTGCAGCCTCACCCACAGGCATTTATCTCAAAGTTAAGTTTTGGATGAGGGTGCAGGATAATGAGTGCCAGTGGCTTTTGAGACTGAATAGTGCCCGATGGTCTGAGTACAAATGGAAAGATGACAACTTTATTCATATTTGTCAGCGAAAGCTTTGGGGAAGGAATAAAGAAATGCCATAGGGGTAGATGATCGTGTCTTTAAAACATTAAAACCTGGCCACTTGGTTGTGCATGCTTAAGTAATGTAGTTTGAGTGTTCCTGGTGGGTTCTTGATGTGACTTGATTTTTCTGTCATATCTAATCAAGAGTGCAAGAAAATGGACAGGGACATGTTTTGGCCTCAATGCAAAAAAGTTTACTTCTTGTAAAAGGCCCAGCAAGAAAGTAGGGCTCAACTGCTTGAAACTGTGAGGATTATTTTCTGTACAAGTCTACAGTTTTCACAAGAAAAATCACCGTAACATCTGTTTGAGAAGGTGCATTGTCACTAGGGGAACAAGGAAAGCATTTATGCAGAAATATCCGTGTTCTCTCCAATTTTCATGGAACATTTGGGGTCTGCCCTCTTTTGACCATGAACACAGAAATCTGCCCTTGGGCATGGTCCAGTCCACCCCTCGTGGGGCTAAATTGATCTCTTAGGCATCTGTTTGGAAGCAGAGTTTGAGAATCTCTACTAGTCTGAGCAACAGCTACTCCCACTTAGCATCCTGTCCTGAAACAAACTGGTCTCCAGATCCTATGTCATGCTCCGCTGGATCAAATGTGTGTCTGTGTTTTCTCGTTCTGGTATTTTCCCTAGCCAACCTTGGTGACTCATATTCCCTGGCCTGGGAAAGGGAGGAAAGAGGTGAGCAGCAGGACAGTCTGTGAGGAGAGGGGGCCTGAGGTACAGAAAAACACCTGGCCAGGTGTCTTCCTTTTAGGAACTTAGGAGACTATTACCTTGTGCATCTCCATTGTCAGGAGTACTTGTGGGTGATGGCCATCCGTGTCCTGGTCCTTTGGGGAATTCCTGCACGGAGGGTCAGGGAGGCCTCCATCAAACCAGCACTTGACACTCTAATTCTTGGAGACTATCCAGTTAATAAAAGCTGAAATCTACCTGTGAGGATAGACAAGGTGGCCAACAGTCAGATCATACCTATATTGAGGCCACAGAGGTTAAGGTCCTTATCTCCAATTACAGTGACACTGAACATGTGAAGGGACCCTGGGCAGGGCTGCTCGTGCAATAACCCTTAGGCCACCAGGTGGTTAACCTTCCTTTTTCCTTTAACGGAAGAATGCTGCCTAACCAATTAGGCTCTCATAGCCAGCTCTGACAGGAATCTCACCTCCCCACTCCCAGTTCCACTAGTTCTTACAGCACACTGATAAAAGGGATGTCAGGAGCAAAGAGACACCGGTGGGTCCAAGTAGTGAAACTTTACCAAGCTCTTCAACTACGTATTTTCAGCCTGCAGGATTAGAACTGGAGAGTGACTCTGGTTGACTCCAAGTATGCAGATCTTGAACTGATCCCCATGTTTTAGAATTCTGTTTCCACAACGTCTTGAGAGTTTCCCAACCTTTAATAAGCTGTTTTAGCATTGTGCGGGATAGCACGTATGAGGTTGGTTTGCAGGCTTGCTGGACATGGATAAGAGAACTTGCAGTTGACCTTGTGCTGACTCAGGCGAGCAGGAAGCCGCTGGGCTGAGCCCCTCCTCCCTCAGTTAACACCCAGGTTGTCAAGGGTTGGCAGAGTAGAGGGGCTGGGATGCAAGGCTTTGCCCATTTGGTTATTTTTAATCCATATTTAATTAAAACAAAAACAAAAGCAACTACCTGTGTTAAAGTTAGAGCTCAAAGTGTAATTCTAATGCATTCTAACAAAGTTTTGCAGTTGATGGGGAAAAGTAAAACTCAAGTAATTTGTAAGTATAGATAGGGCTTTATCCCTTGAACCCATTAGTCAACCCACTGACCCTCTTTAAAGCTGTGTGGTCCATCAGTTAGAACTTGCCTTTGCAGAACAATTGCATAGGTATAAGAACAGATAACAGAAAGCAAATTTGCTCCTACAATTTCCACTCATTTGACTTTAAAGGGGAAACAGAAAGACAGATAACCTTTAATGAATGTTTGGACAACTACATTGTGGCTGTACACACTATTGTTCTGTCTCTGAATGTGTTTTCCCCCTTGGTCATTGCTAACCACTGCCTGCATTCCAGGGGAGTGCAGTATTTCTTTGGGAAAATGGGATCAAACCCAGTATGGTTTTGTCCTTTCTCATTTTTCTTGATATGTTTCATTACTTGAAACCAGAAGCTGAAATTGAGGTAGTAGTTATTGGACTAACCCAGTAGTCCAGCTCTTGTTGGGAGATGAGCAGCAATTTGCCTGTTGTTTCTCCTCAACTACCACCAGCGTCCCGCAGCCCCTGCCGTGACAGCAGGCAGCCCAGCACACCACCATAGATCTACACCTTCGCCTGTGTTCTGTGATTGCTGGACCAGAGATCTTAAGTGTGGTTGCATCACTGATGTCTTCAGTTAGTCCACTGGAACTATTCAGTATAAATTTAAATTTGCCATGGTGCATAGAATGGTTTACATGGCTTAGCTTTAGGGAGGTGGTGGTGTTGAATGAGTTTTTGATAAATCTTAAAATATTTTAGATGTTTCATTAGATTCATTTTTTTTCCTGATTACAGAAGGAATATTGTTATAGAAAGTATAAGAAGTACAAAACAAGAAAACAAAACTTTCCTGAAGTCCCATCACCTGGGTTTTCTGACAGTTTTATGTATATCTCTATAGTCTTTTTTTCTGTGCCTGTACAAATTTTTCCCCACAATTCTAATCTCTAAGTACAATTTTATCTTCTCCATTTTTTACATTTACAATACAAATTTTTCCTTGGCATTTAAGTCTTTTTTCCAAATAACGGTTTTAATGGTGATATAAAAATTTTAACATATGGTTGTGGTATACTTGATTTGACCAGATACCTGTTATTGGTGCTTTAGGTCATTTTCTCACCCTTTCCCTCCCTATATAAAGTCTTGCATTGAACATTTAAGTAAGTTAACCTCCATGCAGTTTAGATTATTTCCTTAAGATTAATATCTACATGTAACATTAAAACCAAAAGTGATAAGAACATTTATAAACATTGTGCTGATTTAGACTAATACAGGTATTTGAAAATTCTTTCCTAACTCAATAGGCAAAAACAGGCATAGTTTTCCAATCTAAATCTCTTAAATTATTTATAAAGTTGGACATTTTGCATACTTACTGGCCACTTTTAAACTTCTTTCATGAATTTTCTATTTATGCTCTTTGTTTATTTTTCTGTTGTTTTGTAAGAACTCTTTATATATTAAGGTATTAATCTTTGCTGCCATGCTTTTTGTAAAATTTTTCCCCAGTTTATCTTTAACCTTTTGATTTTACTTATTTTTTTCACTTATGGAAAAATACAGTTTTTATGAAGTCAGATTTAACCTAATCTTCAATGTGATTCTCTTTGCTTTTTATTTATAGAGGTTCACACTGTAGAAAAAAGGAATATTCACCTATATGAAAGGATTAAAAATACCAAATTGATGGTACTTTTTTAAAGAAAGATATACTGGAATATAAAATGCAGCTGTACATATAATGAAAATATTTGTGTCTGTCTTCACTATTGAATACCAGCATCTAGTGTAATGCCTGACATTGGTAAACACCAATCAGTATTTGTGGGGCAAATTATTCTTATTGGATTAAAGCAGTGTTTACCAAAGTGTGTTCCTCAGAACATTTGTTCTGCAAGATGCTCCATAAAAAAGGGTTCCCTAGTCAGATAAGTTTGAGAAATTCTGCAAACAGCATGGTCCTCTTTTTATTATTCCCAATGGCAGTCAACATACTGAAGCCCCCAAGAAATCCTCACCAGAAAGCCTGTGAACTTAGTTTTAAAACCAGTGGTTCCATACGTTTTTGTTTGCTTGTTTGAACCTTGGACCTCTTTTTCCCTCCCACTTTACACACTTAATCACCCCTGAAACCAGGGTCATGCTGGACCACAACTGAGTTAATACAGAACTGTAGCCATGTGGGCAGAGATGAAGGCGGACATCGTTTGCCAGTCCCTGTTGGAATGATGAATTTAAACGTCTGTCTGATCTTGCTGCTTTTTCTTTCTTCTCCCCTTTTGTTAGGGTTCTAGCCTATTCATCTAACTCAATGATGGCTGTGGACATAGAGTGCAGATACGACTGCATGGCCCCTTCCTTGCGCAGAGAGAGGTTCGCCTTCAAGGTTTCATCAAAGCCAAGCAAACCTCTGAGGCCTTGTATTCAGCTGAGCAGCAGGGATGAAGCCAGCGGAATGGTGGCCCCAACCGACCGGGAGAAAAAGGTGAAAAAGCGGGTGTCCTTCGCAGACAACCGAGGGCTGGCCCTGACAATGGTCAAAGTGTTCTCAGAATTTGATGACCCGTTAGATATTCCGTTTAACATCACCGAGCTCCTAGACAACATTGTGAGTCTGACGACAGCAGAGAGCGAGAGCTTTGTTTTGGATTTTTCTCAGCCTTCTGCCGATTACTTAGACTTTAGGAATCGGCTTCAGACCGACCACGTGTGCCTCGAAAACTGTGTCCTGAAGGACAAAGCAATTGCAGGGACAGTGAAGGTGCAGAACCTTGCCTTTGAAAAGATGGTGAAAATAAGAATGACATTTGACACTTGGAAAAGCTTCACGGACTTTCCCTGTTGCTATGTGAAGGACACTTATGCTGGTTCAGACAGGGACACGTTCTCCTTCGACATTAGCCTACCTGAGAAAATTCAGTCTTATGAAAGGATGGAGTTTGCTGTGTGCTATGAGTGCAGTGGCCAAACATACTGGGACAGCAACAAAGGCAGAAACTACAGGATCATCCAGGCCGAATTAAAATCCACTCAGGGAACAGCCGAGCCACACAATGGATCAGATTTTGGGATATCCTTTGATCAGTTTGGAAGCCCTCGGTGTTCCTATGGTCTGTTTCCAGAGTGGCCTAGTTATCTGGGATACGAGAAGCTAGGGCCCTACTATTAGTGCCCACGTGTGATGGAGCCTGGCTGAGTGGGTGCAGACAAGCCCAGCCACAATCACAGATGGAGGTAGAGGCCGAGAGAGAAGCTGAACTGCCACCAGGCACAGTTTTTGCAAAGAAAGGATCCTGTTCACTTTTTTCTTAAACAAGCAAAACCCAGCCAGGTCACAATCACACAACGGTTTCACACTCAGAGGAGATGCGGTGTGCTGATCTGTTTGGCATCCATGGTGGCCACGAGGGTATGAGCGGGGTGGCACCGGGAAAGGTCTGGACGGGAACCAGGCCTGCAGGTAGTGCTGGCGAGGCTGGAGGACAGTGGCTTACCAGGAGGCAGCCGGGAGTGTGCCCAGGCTGCCTGGAGGAGCAGCCTCCTCCCCTCAGATATGGAAGTCAGTCACCTGAAAGTCACTCGGTCCCCAGCCACCTCCCCCTGGACCTTTGCTGTGCATCTCTGGCTGGTCTCCACCCAGCCAGGTCCTGCCTGTTGCTGCTGTTCCATGTCTACATATACTTCACACTCTCCTCTCTACATTTTTTTTCTTCCACAATTCATTTTGATGTTCAGGAAAAGATAATAAAGCCAGATTAGCTTGTGACTGAGACTGGCATTTCCTCTTTCTGACCCCACATTTTTATTCCAAGGAGAACCCTACACCAATTAGCGAAGGCAACTGGCTTGGTTGCGGTGTTAGAGACGACAGGCTCGGGATAGGCAGGCAGGTCATGAGTGGGACACTGCAGCTTTTCCTTTTGGCTTCTGGGGGAGCTTTCGAAGTACTCGCTCTTACCCTGAGTCACCAGACGGCTCAATTACAAGATTGGTTAGAACTTGTTCAGCTGGTTTCCAGGAGTCTCATTCTTCACAAAGGGATTTTAGAATCTCCTTTCCTGGAGAGTGATTTCTTATGCTGTGTTCAGGACATTTTGATTTACAGATCCAACATGTCCTCAAAGCCTTCAGAAAATGTTCGGTTTTATTTTAACTGTAATTTAACAATCTCCAGGACACTTTAACAAGCACCAAGGGACTTTTTGATTTGGGTGTTGTTGTTTCTTATGGTGTGTGATGATATAAAGGGGTAGGGGAGAAAAACCTCCCCAAGTTCTTATTTTATTTTCAATGTTTGCTGACTCCGAAGCAGCAGAGATTAATTGTTCTTAACCATACTGGACTAAAGAATTAAAAGTCTGTTGGTTCACACTGTTGTGAGACTCCTGGGACTTTCATTATCAGATAGATCCCCAAACACTGTGGTTTTCCTTGGGCAAGATTGGTTCGTACTTGGGGGTGTTTAAAAATGTTTTTACATGTATATTTGTAAGAAGATGGGGTTTTTTGGTTTTTGTTTTTGGAGCTTAAACAAATGCCTGTTTTCCTCTGGCCTGATCTTACTGAAGTGAGGTCTTCCTTACCTTGGTACAGCTGCCTGGCTTTGGGAACACAGCTACTGGACAGCATAAGCAGAGTTTTCTGCTTGCATTTTGCAGATCAGGCAGACGTGCCAACTTCTGTGGCCTTGTAAATCAGTGATAGGCAAGTATGGAGTGTTTCGGCTCTGAGAGTTTTGTGGTTATTTGTTTTGGTATTTTTTCTTTGTGGAACTTTACAATGTTTTGACTTTTTAAGTGCTCTTAAATGGTGTTCAGTGTAATTCTTGTTCCTAAAACTGGCTGTTATTAGTCTTCAGTTTGGTGCTTTATTTTTTATGCCTCTCCCAGGTGGGTAGCACTCGGGGATTAAACGATAATAAAACTGATGGGAAAATCACCTTTTATCTTATGCTGAAATTGGACAGAACTGTGTTTTATCTAAGCATATCTTAAATCAGGTACACAGTAACTTCCAGTGTTACAGTCTGGTCATCAGAACTATTAATAGTGTAAATCTAAATTGAATGGAAACAAAATCGATTTTATATACACCATGAATTTATTTTAAGAAGTCCCCTCCCGCTTCCTCCACTTCAAGTACACAGCTTACTGTCATTTACATGTGACCAGACTAAAGGCAACAAGATCATTAATTATATCTTCAGAAGAAAAATGCCTCAAGTGACCCCTATTTGGGTTTCAGTAATAGTGATCTTAAGATATTGCCGTGTCAAAATGTGAAATACAAAATACAGTAATTCAGTGATAAATATCTCTTAAAACAGCCATAAACCCTCCCCCCTACCCTTCTTTCACCCTGTGCACTCCAGCTTTTTTGCTGGGGGTCCTGGTTGCAAGCCCCCAGCCAGTGCACCTGGGATGCTCACCCCACCAGGCAAGTGCCCACCTGCTTGCAAAGACCTTTCTCTGGCTGCCCGGGTTCCCTGTAAGCTGCCCGCCCTAAGGCACCAGTGTCTGAAGAATACCGTCTTTATCTGTCAGCCGTTTTCCCTTTGGCCAATCTGAGGATATTAACAGGTGGCCCCCCGGCTTCCTTCAAGGGGACCTTTCCTTATTTCATAGCTCACATCAGTGGACAGGTCTGCACCTTCCCAGAACGATGGTTGTCTTAGCTGGACACTTCACTGCGGCCCGATTGTAGGTCTGACCCACAAACAGCTACTGGTACTGACGACAATGGCCCAGTCCCGGTGTCCTTCCCAGGTTGCCCAGAAAGACCAGCCTCCCGCCACTGGTGCAGCTGCCCAGGAATGGGGAAGCAACCCCATTTTTGTTTCATATTTATCCCCCCAAATACCCTGGGGAGTGTTTGAAAATTAGGTGCAATAAATAAGCTAGAATATGAAAAGATATCTTTAATAAATAAGCTTTCAATGTTTCTTGGAAGATAGGAGACATTTGGGTGGGTGTTTTTTTTTAACATTTTTATTGTGGGGAGCTGGTGAGAAATAATGGAGTTATGTAGTTCTCCAGAAATTAAAACAATTTCAGAGTCAAGATGGAATTTATATTACTCTAAGATTTTATGTTAATGGTGGCAAAGCATTATACTTCCAATGTTTTCTAAAGATGTAAATGTCAAAATGCTAAAAGATTGGTTTGTGGTTTTGATCTTTGCGTATCATTTGCTTTTTAAACCAAGCATGACTTGTACTCACTTGGATGTTACATGGCTTATACATGTCTATAAACCAAAAAAGCATTTGCTCAGTTTTTCGAAGTGCCTGCTTTGTGGGTCTTCTGTCAATGGACAGTGGATGAAAACCTTGGTGGTTTTCATTTGTCTCCTCGTTTAAAATCCCTTGACCAGACATGGTTTGCTGGAGTTGGCCTCCTGCTTCTTTGCTCTGAAAGGTCCTAATCTCCTCCTTGTTTTTCCTGATACAATCACTGGAATTGGGGATAAGGAGTAACTCGTCTAATGGGAACTTACAGGTTATCTGAAGACAATTGGGCAGCTTATCTTCACTTCCCAAAGTGGGACACGTCTGGGTCCGGGAAGGACGGCTGTGGTTACACGACTTTTCCTGTCTGCTTGGGAGCACTGCAGCCGAGGTTGTATAGAGTGAATGTTTTTACCGGTTGGTTTCTCAGTTCGTAGAGACAGCTGGACCCGTGACATTGGCAACACAGCTGTGATGATGTGGTTTCACTTTTACTTCAGGGTTAATGTAGGACTGAAATGTCCTCTTCATCTGATGCCGAAAGTGCCTTGTCAAGAAATTTCTGCATGTTTTAAGAAATACTTTTGTACAGAAAGCTAAAGGGGAAATGCACTTTAAAGTCACAGGAATGGATGTCTTGTGTGTGGTATAAGAGAATGGTTTGTTTATATCTCAAATGCAAAAATGTAATAAAGGTACAGAAAACAAAACCAAAACTGTTCTGTTTTAAAACTTACTATTCTGGGGAGAGATGTTTTCAGTCAGTGTGTTTCCACATATAGAATATAAGTTTCCAAAGGGATAGATCACAGTTAGTGGCTAAGCTGAAAAGCTATAGGACACAGGAAGGGAGTAATTGCTTTTAAATTGGCACAGTGAAGGCTGGTCAGAGCTAAGGAAAGAAGTGCCAGGGAGGAAGCACAGGACCAGTGTTCTGAGTCCATTTGTGATGGATTCAGAGGGCCTGGCTCCTTCCCCAATCCCTTGCTCCTGAAGCATATTTTTGGTTTAGTGTATTCAAAGGCGGAAAGCTCTAAGTGGCAGTCATAGCTTTTAGCTGCTTGATCAAACTCTAACCAGCCAAATCAATCATCTTCTAGTTGGACCTCCTCTTCGAAGAGCATCAGACATTCACCCTATGTAGGATTTCTAGAGATGTTTTATGTCAAAGTTCAGAAGATGGGACGGAGGGAGAGGGAAAATGCCATCAGATGTTTCCTGTGAATCAGTGACTGCCATGCTCGAAAAAGTAGTTCTGCCATCGGAAGGCAGAACATACTAAACCTTAGTAAATAAATGCAGACAATGAGCTACACACATAACGGTCTCTCTCAAGACTGTCAGACATTGCCCACAATTTGCAGAAATGGGAAGGGAAAAAAAAATAGAGTCCTTAGGAATGTCTGTTTGAGATTCAGTGTGGTTTTCAGAATCATTACATAATTCTAACTTGTGAGCCATCTCAGAGATGTCTGGAGTAAAAAAGAAAGGAAAAAAAATACTTTTCTAGAGCAATGTGCCCAGAACGGCAATATCCAGCTCCCTGAATAATTCAGTTGAATGTTTACTGCTCATGTATCATGTGCAAGGCTGTTAGGTGCTTTTCTGCCACCCCTGTAAGAGACATTCGCATTTAAAGTAAATCCTCTGGTGGCCATGAAAAGCAGCAGGTTCTGCTTTCTGACGTAATAGGGGTCTGGAAGCCTGGGTTCTGGCTTTGACCCTAATATTCCCTGTAAACTGATCTACTGAAGGGCTCTGAGTATTTTTAGTAGCAATAAGGTAACCAGGGGCTCTAGTGGTACCCTGTGTACTTTTGAGAGTCAGCCAATATGTCCGTTTTTAAAATGCTTCTAAGTATAAACTTGTAAGCCTGTACCATGCACACTGTGTGCATTCTTCTTAAGAATCACAGGAATGAACAGCATTCCAGACAACAACTTGGACCTCATAAAATCATCAGTGTTCAAGCTGGAAGGGATATCAGTTCTTTTTACGGGTAAAGAGAAGAAGGGCCTGAGTCACACAGCCAGTCAGTAACAAAGCCAAGAGGACCACGTGGTTTTTTTTTTCTCCCCAAGACTGTCCCTGCAAACTGGAGTCACTCTCACAGAACTGAGACTAAAATGGAAATTCTGAAAAGAAGTCTCATGCTGGAGAGATGCAATCCCCAGAGGCAGGGAGTGAACTCCCAGATCTTTATATATAAAAGGCTTGTCCCTCCCAAAGTCTTCCTCAGCACGTAGAGGATCACAGACCACATGGGAGCATGAAAGTGAACATTAGGTGATGGGGTGTCCGAGGGCCTGCTGGTGGTAGGAAAGCATTCTGGGGCATTCTGGGAGTCAGGGTGCATGGCTCAGCATTGCCGTCCACCAGAATAAAAGCCCTGCTTTAGCACAGGGAGCTCTAACGTCATCTGTCACTGGAGGGATGGAGCCACATGCGATTCTCTGGCATGTGGGTGACGTGCTCAGCTGGTGTCATGCATTCTGCAAACACCGACATGCCTCCCCAGCTTCAGGCTCCTTTCTAGACTTGAATTTGGCAAAGGTAGGATGAGGATTCACAACACTCATTTTTCTTTGGGGCCTGAGACATTAGTAATGATTCAAGATCCTAGCTCAATCCCCCAAAATGCAAGATCAGGAGGCTCGATCAGGGGTCGGGGGAACCTTTTTCCATGGGGTAACTACTTTGGCTTTGCAAGCCACATGGGGTCTCTATCACATACTCTTCTTCTAAAACAAACAAACAAACAAACAAACAAACAAACCCTTTAAAGATGAAAAAAACATTATTAGCCGTGGGCCATACAAAAACAGGCCAAGGGCTGGACCTAACCTACTGGCTGTTCTTTGCTTACCCTAGTTGGAGAGTCACATAGGAAAAGTGACACTTCAGATTTGCAGGCCCTGGGCTGAGGCCTGGAGTCAACTTTCCAGTTTGTCTGTTTGTTTAAAGACCATATAATTTAGGGTCCAAACTGGGAGGCTTCTGGAACGAGTCAGGATGCTCTGACCCGCCCTGGAGAACTCGTGTGAACTAGGCCCAGCTTGAGCAGTCCCTGTTGTGCCCCTGCCAGAGCTCACCTATACTGGCCTTTGGGATCTTCTAGACCTTGGGGGAGCAGAGAAAGCCCAGGCCAGTCAGGGCTGAAAGCAGTTTGGCTGAGGAGTGCTTTTTTTAATTTTTGGATGGCTTCTAACAGTGGTGATTTCGCCTGCGGCTGAGATGTGTTTGCGTCAGTTAGGGTTTCTCTTTCCTAATCGCAGTGCTGATGGCCGAAAGCCCTCAGTCAATCCACTCTCAAGAGCAGAGAATTAAGAGGAAAGGGCTTATTAGTGGTTTGGGCTTTTGTCCCACTACCTCTTTCCCCCCAACCCACTGTCCCCAGCAAAAAGGGCATGGCAGAGCTCCCTGAGAAACTGTTCATTGTGGACAGAGACACGGCTGAATCTAGCAGTATTCCAAGCCCCAGCCCAGAAAGCAACACGGAAGCACTCCTGGGAACTGCCAATGGCAGGGTCTCAGCTCATCTTTCTCTGGCCCACCAAGTCCAAGAGGTCAAAAGCAGCACAGGAGACCAAGGAGGTGGAAATCTGTCTCCAAAGTGCTCTGGGTCTTGGCCTTGAAGATCCCTTCTCCCTTCCTCATGGCCATTTTGTGACGCAGACACACAGGTTCTGCCTTTTAAGTTTGTCACCTCCTCCTGTTGTCATGTGCCATTACCTAGAAGGTCTGCAATGCTGAGAAGACCTTAATGTCAGTGCCGCAGGGATTGGGAAGGTTTTTATGAAGCCCTAATGTATCCACGGGGAGCTTTCAACCAACAGAGGGGGGCTAAGCTTTCCAGGGTTCACCCCTCTTTCAAAGAAAGTGGGAACACCACCCATCACAACCTGTATGGTAGAGCTGGTGAGAAAGATGAATTACTCACTGTGTCTACTGGGCCCACTCCCAGAGCCACCTGATTACTGCTTTTTGGTAGATCTTGGCCCCATTTTAATGTGGAATTAGCCAGGTGACATTTCACTCGTCCTATTAGCATAGCATTTTGTTAAAAATTATTTTATTACTACCCATCATTAATCAATTATCTATTGAAACAAACACTGAAATATCCCCCAAGTATTTTCACAAATTTTTGCATATTTGCTCACACAATAAGCATCTGGTAATCGAATTCCCCAGTCTCCGGCTGCTTTTCTCATCAAGCCATCAACCACCTCACCACCTTGGATCCTCATACCTTAAATTACTCATGTGTTCTTACACACACAGAGACTTTCACACTGGTTCATTTTTCTGCTTCTGCCCCAGAGCTTCTCTGTCCTAACCAGGGCTAAATGGAGCAGTAAATGAGCAACACTGCCAGCGGTGGCTGGAGCAGAAGTGGGAGAGTGACACGGCACCTGCCCTACCCCTGCACAGCATGTCTCCCTCCCTCCCCGCTGGCCTCTCCACTCTCTCCCCAGACAGGGAGTACAGTGATACTGGCTCCCTGACTCCATGACTGCAGCTTCAGCCCGGCGGGACTGTGACCTACACAGGGACAGCTGGTAGTTTTCAAACATTTTATGGAACGTTGGAATCTGTTCTTAACCCAAATCTTATGTGAATCCAATTTACAAAACAGATGGAAAAGGAGCCACCCAAGGTGAAAACTGCAGGAAGTACGGAACCACCCCCGTTTCTCCTGTCCCCAGACTCTGGAGGTACTTCCTTAGGGTCACAGGTACAGGAACGTGGGCGGGAACCCCAGACTGCAGAAGCTGCTCTGCTCCTGCTTCCTACGCTAGTGAGTGTAGTTCAAGGATATCCCATAAAATAAGACAAAAGCAAGCTAACAAACAAAACCTCTCTGGGAGGAAAATGCAGCGATTTTACCCCATATTAAGCAACAGGACTTTGGTTATGTTATCAAGGATAATTAGCATCTCTTTTCACAAAAAATCATCGACTTGTTCACACAGAACCACATTAGAGTTGCTATTATCATACTTACATCTTATATATCTTACATCTACATACAAAACTGCTTGACAAGGCAACTTCTATTCCACGCTGACAATGATCCATAAAACAAAATTACTGAGTGCTCCTATGGGGCAAGGTTTAAGTAGAGCCAAGTAGTTTGGGGAATATAGAAAGAAAAAGACATATCTTTGACGCCAAGCTATTTATAATCTCTCCAATGGTTATTTTAGCCTTTTTTGTGCAAAAAAACTGGAGTACAAAAAATTGTCCTAAAATGCACATTTTTTCACTCTATTTACTTACGTCAAACTAAGCCCAGACAGAGAGCCTGAATGTTCCTTTTTTTTTAAATTAAACTGTTACTTTGAGATAATTGTAGATTCACATGGATTTTAAGAAGTAAGAGAGAGAATCTGTATACTGTTTACCAAGATTCCCCCAATGGTAACATCTGGAAAAAGTATAATACAGTGTCACAATCAGGATGCTGACACGCAGTCAAGTCACAGAGCATTTCTACCGCCACAAGGATCTCTCACACTGTCCTTTTATAGGCATACCGCCTCTCTCTTCCCCCACCCCCATCCCTGCCCCGGTCCCTGACCCCTGGCAACCACTGACCTGTTCTCCATCCCTATAATTTTGTCATTTGGAGACTGTTATATAAATGGAATCATGCGGTATATAATCTTTGCGGTTTGGCTTTTTCTACCCAGCACGCTTCCCCAGAGATTCATGCAAGTTGTTTCATGTATTAGTTTGTTCCTTTTTATTGCCAAGTATTAGTCCATGGTATACATGTCACACAGTTTGACAATTACTATACTGAAGAGCACTGGAGTCATTTCTAATTTGGGGCTAATATGAATAAAGCTGTTCTAAACATTCATGTATAGGTTTTTAATGTGAACATAAGTTTTATCTGGGTTAAAATGCCCAAGACTGAAATTGCAGGGCTGTATGATAGTTCCAGGTTTAGTTTTATAAGAAACTGTCAACTGTTTCCCAAAGTGCCTGTATCATTTTACATTTGCAGCGGTAATTAGTTTCTCTACATCCTCATCAGCTTTTGGTGGTGTCCCTGCTTCTTATTTTAGGACTTGTGATAGGTGTAGAGTGACACCTCACTGTAGTTTCCATTTGCATTGCCCTAATGGCTAATTAAGTTGAACATTTTTTCATGTGGTTATTTGTCATCTACGTATCTTCCACAGTGAAATGTCTGTTCATGTCCTTTGCCCATTTTCTAATTGGATGGCTTGGGGAATTTTTTTCTTTTAACTGTGGGGTTTTAGGAGTTCTGTATATATTCTAGATACTAGTTATCTGTCAGGTGTGTAGTTGGAAAATATTTTCTCTTAATCTATAGCTTGCCTTTTCATCCTTGTCACAAGGACTTTCTCAGAGCAAAATTTTTTACTTTTCATCAATTTATCCATTTGTCCCTTTATGGGGTCATGTTTTGGTGTTAAGCCTAAGTATTCTCTGCCTAGCCCTATATCTCAAAGATTTTCTCCTATGTTTTCCTGTAAAAGTGTTATGGTTTCAGGTTTTAAATTCAAATATATGATTCATTTTGAGTTAATTTTTGTATAAGATGAGAGACGTAGGTCAAGGTCCTTCTTTTTGCCTGCAGACACCCGCTGGTTTCAGCCCACCTGTGGGAAAGCTGTCCTCCCTCCACTGAATTGCTTTTACATCTTTGTCAAAAAGCAGGTGGGCATATTTACGTGGGCTTATTTCTGGATTCTCCTTTCTCTTCCACTGATGTCACACAGTCTTGGTCACTGCAGCAGTATGGTTAAGACCTAATAGCAGGTAGAGTCGTTCTTCCTACTTCATTCTTTTTCACCGTTTTAGCTGTTTAAGGGATTGTCTTTTCGTATAAATTTTAGAAAAATCTACAGCAGCAGCTGTAAGGGGCTTTCCACTATTCTTCCTGTAATTGCAAAACAACTCACATGCATTCGTGCACACACACACAGACACTGAGGAAGAGAGGTTTGGATTTTAGTATCCAGACAATGGTCTTTCTAGCATTACCGCAGGCTACACTTTCTCTCTCAGTCTTCCTTGTCACTTCTCCATGCTTGTGCTACTGTTCAGAACGTGGCCGTGAATCACAGTATTTCATAAGGCCCAAGTAAAACAACTGCAGAATCACCAACTGTTAAGAAATTATGAGGTCCAACCTCCAACTTGACAGATGCAGACAGTGAGGCCCAAAGAGGTTAGGAGACTTGCTGAAAATTGAACAGAGAGTTTATGGCAGTAGCTGGCCTACAACCAGGGCCATGACTGCAGCCTCTAGCCTAGATGTCCTGTGAGCTTGGCTCTGAACTTGAAGTAGCACAGTTCAGCAACAGGGCCATTTGCCCACCTAAATCAAGGCCATTCTTGCATCAGCTTCTGCCAGCCTATCAATCAGAGGCAGGGAGAGAGGCAAGCTAGGAGGAAGGGAGAGAGGGTAAAATAGAAAAGAGCTTTACTTCTGCCTATGCCTCCCTTAACTAGTTCAGAAGGTTACAGGTTGTGGTCCTACCTAAATATGAACAATAGAGGTAACGAGAGCACTATAGAGAAACAGACGAGTCCTTACGCAGTGTTAGGGTTACTGGTCTAGCTGGAGGGAAGAAAAAAACCAAACCTTGAGTCATCAACTACTAATCGGCCACTAAGTCACTGCAAGTCACTGTGGGTTATTACATAAGTGCACCATCCTGTCCCTTGCCCTCAAGGATCTTACAATCAACTTGAAAGAGCTAGCAAACACGTATTGCCCAAGTGACGGGAAATGTGAACTTATAATTAGGTAACAACCATCCCTGATTATAGGAACACATTTATTTTTCTGGTGCTCATTTCAACAGAGGTCAGTGCCACCCTGAGGGTAAAAAGTATACCCTCTTGGTGAGAACCACTGAATAATCAAGTTTTTGTTTTTGTTCTTCTTTCATTAGGCATGATGCACACCTAGAGCAGCTGAAAACCATTCTGCTGGGTGATCAGTTGCTAAAAGCCCCATTTCTGTTGCTATTACCAAGGCCAAACTGCGCTGCAGAATGTACAAGTACCTACCTTCTCCCGTCCTCCTGGCCATAATTATAGTCCTGAAGTGAACTAAGGGACACTTCAGACCCTTCCATGTCAACAGTCATGTCATACTTGTAGATGGGCTCTCTCACAGTTTAAACCCTAAGGTGGATCAGTGAACAAAGGAGTAACCACTGCAGATAATCCCAACTCAGCCTTTGCTTATTTTTTCTTCTATATCAGGAACAAAGATTTGGCTTTCTTCCTCTCCTTCCTTATTCAGTCCAACAGTCATTGGTAGGCCCAAGCAGGTGGCCACAGGGCGGGAGCAAGAATGGTATTGGAACAAGGTGGCAAGGGCAGCTGGTGATAGCTAGTAATGACAACCTTTATAAGGACAGTGTCAGAGCAGGGTGGAGACAGCCTCATGTAGTCCAGAGAATGACTACATACAGGAAATTGAGAAAAGAAAAATACTCAGGATAATATGACCCAGAGAAACGGAGTAAAGACATAAAAGTGTATGTGCATACATACAAACATATATCTGTATGCATGCATGTATGTATAAAAAGACATTTATTTCCAAGCTCTCTCTGGTCCTGGGAGAAGCAACACTCCAGGAGCAAAAGGCACACTTAGCACCCAGATGTTGGCTTCTAAATATCACTTTCCATGAAAAGGAATCCAGGCTCCTTAGAACTAGCTGATCCAGAGCTGGGGAAGATAAGCCAGGAAGCTTGTCATGGAGGAAGTGCTGGAGAATGATGGGCATATGTCAAAGGGATCCAGAGCCAGTTTCACAGGGCTCGTACTGTCAAAACCTGGGTCAATTCAAGCATCAAAACAATTGATGATAATAATGGATTATGACCCATTGAATAATAGGGTATAGTGAATAATAACACATTTGTTTGTAAACAGATGAATTTAAGAATGAGAGATGAGAAAGAATATAGAATGTATTATATATATAAATTTATAGAATGTATTAAATATCAAATAATAAATAGAATGTATTACATATAGAAAGTAATAGAATGCCAACTAATAAATGTGTAAAGAATTATATAATTAGAAAATTACCATTTGGCAAATATAGTAATAAAAAATTCAGGCAAGAAATATCAATGGGTGCTAAAACAAGCAAGTGAAAATGGAACGAGTAATGGGATATTTACATGATACTTATTAATTACAAAAGAAAAAATTAACTTGACAGTGGAGAAATGGGGCAGACACCATCTTAATCAAGAGATCAAAGTTGCCACTGGGACCAAAGTTAGTGGGACAAAGGGACATCAGGGGCCACTTGATAGCATGCATTAAGAACACAACAGCACTTTCGTGATGTAACCTCCTCAAATTGTATAAACCTGAGGAAGCACAGGGCAAACCCAAGGTGAGGATCATTCTATGATCCGTAAACCTCAAGGGCGTGAAACTTTCCAGATCTAGAAAGACTAGATCACGTGATCGAGAATTGGACTCTACTAGCAAGCACATCATGGGTGAAACTCGAAGGGGTGTGGGTGAAAGATAGACATTTCTTAGTTCTATCCTCTCAACTTTTCTGAAGCTTGAAATTGTTTCAATTTTTTTTTAAACCGAGAGACAGTTTAATATTATCTAATATATAGATGACATCAGTGACAGTAATGTGTAGGTCAGTGCTTCTCAAAGTGCAGTCTGCAGACAGATGCCAGTCTGAAAACAGCATTCTGCATCAGAAGGAAATTGTGCCAGGCGGTATGTTAACCTCCACACTAAGCACACTGTGCTTCAGCTGATGGGTTTTTAAAGCTGATTTTCTCCATAAAGGACGTAGTAGCTTGATCTCATGTCATCAGAGACCAATACTCAAAGTCGCTCTGATGTAAATGACACTGAAACATGGATTGAGACCTCATAAAGGAGGCTGTCAAACTGGAGTTCTCTCCTGTGAGAGTCCCAGTTTAAGACAGCCATAATCGTATGATCTCAAGTGTCCAGTTCAGAAGATAACTACTGGACACATTTTGGATGAAAGTGATCAGGATTCTCATGACCCAGCGTGGGCCACAAGTGTCGCCCTAGCGACCTTATAGACTTTTCTGTTCAAGACAGTTCCATCTCTTGGCATCTCTACAGTCCTCACAGGAAGGGAAAGCCTCTCCACACTCCCTTAGTTTATCACTGATTCTTCATCAAATGAACACTGGTCAGACTCTTGCAATGGAGAAGAAAAAGTACTAATTGGAGAAGCATATATAAGTGAAAAGTGAAGGGAAAACATTCTATGCAACTTTAAGAAAAACCTCCCTTGTACTTAAAAGATATGTTTCTTGAAGATACCATGTTTGGTGTTTGTGTCCAGCAAGCTGGAAAACAAGTATCACACAGGATTTTAAAAGTTCTTGGTTGTCTATTCTGAATACTTCTCTTATTTGAACAAAATCTTTGTTGGCACATCCTTGTCACATGTTTGGAGATAGCTCTTCCTGCTAGCCTTACATTTTACCTTTATGGTGGATTCTACTTGTTCATTCCAAACTGGTATGAGCTTTTTCTTTTTAAACTTACTGCTCTACTTCTGTTGCCAAGAATTTGTGTTTCCAAGGTAAATAAGATCACCTGATTTTGTGCACTGCAGTTCAGAGCAGCAGGCTCTTCAGGATCCAGCAGGTTGGGGATGGCACACACCAAGCTGGGTTCCATGGCCTCTGGGGTCATCCAAGCCTGCCAGGGGGAGGAACGCAGGGACCAGTTGGGTCTGCGGGACCAGCCCACACAGTCAGCGAAGTCTGTACATTCAGGAAGAACAGAAACACCACTGCCTTGACCCAGGAATCAATTGTCCTTGCTGTACCAGCTCTTCTGTAGCGCCTGGAGGTGACCCTGACATGGGATGTCTGCCCAGAGCTGGTTGTTTCCTCCTAGCTAGCATTATTTGTCCTGGATCTCCAGAGATTGTCTCATCAGCACTGCTAAATCTGGGAACATGAGCAGCATGCATGTGGGAGCCTCAGAGGGCAGAGAGGGTTTGCAGAGATCATCGGGAGCCCTGGGAAACAGATCACGTAGCTGCCAGCGTGTGGCTGAAAGGAGAGCCAGAGGCCTAGGGATGGAGCTGTATTTGGGGTACCATTTCAGTTCCAGATTCAACAAACTCTGTACTTCTTGGTTCTCCCCCACATGGCCTCTACCTACCTCCATAACCCGCGTCTCCTGCCACCCGATGACTCGCCTGCCACCAGTGCTACGATGCTTGGTGGCCGCCATGTACCCCATGCTATTTCCTACCTCCAGGCTGTGGTCGTAAAATTCCTTCTCCCCTGTTGACTAAAGGCCCAATGCTTGGCCTGGAGTAGACACTCAACTACTCCCAAGTGTTGATGAACTGGCCCAATGAGACCTCAGGCTCCTTTTCTTTATGTGGACTACACAGGCTGCCACAGTTTACTCACTTCTTCTTGGTCTATTTCCCATAAGTGAAATATCTGACATGTCTCAGCAATACGTTAAGCCCATCTCAGAGACATAAATGCTGATCAGAATTTTAACCTGGAGAAAATAACCCTTTGCATGAGATTAGCCAACAACACAATATAGTCTATACAAATATCTCAGGTAATGAAAGGAACTGGCTCATCCAAACTAAAAAACACCCAGGGTGTGACAATGTCTATTCTTATGTTAAGACAGCACTAATCATCATGGCTCTCAGTTGCTATGGTTATTTTCTCTATTGACTCCCATGGGTACGGATACCAAGATCCTGTCATTCCCCATAATTAAAGCAACTTTACAATTTTACATCCAAACTAGGACACTTTTGAAGGTCAGAAGGATTGATATTAATAATTACTCCAATACAACATGTGTAAATAGAAAAATTCCTGAAAAATCAGAATATATTACCACCCTACCCATCAGGCTTGATGGCGTCCCCCATGAATAGGCCTCAATAATTGATTCCTGACCGAAGGCAGTTTTTTCTCCCCAGTTTCAATTTGAGATCTTTGAGAACAAGAGTGATATCTAATGCTTCTTTTAGATTACTCATAATGTTGGATATACAATATCTGTTCAAGAATGCCTGTTGATTGACTCATGGTATGATGCTCCTCCCAAGTGAAAATTCCATATGGGTTGCTGGAAATATAAGAATAGAACTTTGCTGATAAGTTAAGGTTAGAATATTAGGGATCTTTAGCATAGAGGAGAAAGTGTTAACTATCCCAAGATACTATACCTACCGAAGAAAACTCAAGTCAACGATGAGACCTGAAATACTTCCATAGAAGGATGAGATTGCCTGTCTCTTGCTTAGCTAGAACATGAAGGTCACTGGCTTTTACTAGTCTTAGTACTTTATAAAATGTGAGAAGGGGGAAGAGAGGAGCTTAGACGTTATTTTGTTTAGGGGAAAAATAGTAATAAAATGAATGATTTTAGGCAACACCAGCTTTGGTAATAACTGAACATAATAATACTAAATAAACAAACAGGCTATTGACACAAAAAAAGAACCTTAGACCAGCTATGACTCCTATTGCCTCATTTTACAGATGAGGAAACAAAGAAATCAGAGAAGTTAAATGACATCCAGTTACCTATTGTTCTTCTGGTACATTCTTGCTCTGAGAATCTGACAGAATTTAATTATCCATGGGTGATTGCTTCAGCAGTCCTGGGAAAACTTGAATCTTCATTATAAGGCATGAATATTTTCTCCCTTTAGATAAGGAAGTGGGAACTTTCTGAGAGTTTTGCCAAGGTAAGGGCTTGCTCTTTTTGTCTGGTGACTCTAACCCCCACCAGGTCTAGGTCAGCCCCCATGCATCAGTTCCTGGAAGCAGCAGAAGTGTGAAGAGGGAGAAGGCAAACAGAAGTCATAAGCAAAAGTTGGTGGCATCTGGCCCCCTGTCAGTGGAAATCAGGCCCTTGCCATTTTTTACTATAAAATAGGATATAAAAGGACAACACCTGGTTTAGCTATCCCAGAATGAACTGGAGAGTTCAGGCTCAGAGTCAATTGAGGACATAAATCTATGACAAACCAGAAAGTTCCATTTAAACACCACTGTAGTTTTAGGAGGCACCAGAAATGTCACCCTTATAAGGTCACATTATTTTTCCAAGACTTTTCTAATATTTCAGGGTCTTCATTGTCACAAAATGAGAGACAACACCTTGGCCTCTACCATTCTCACATGGACCACTGAAAGGTTCCATTCATTTCCCAAAGTTACACAGTGAATCAAAAGGACGGTGTAGTTTATGCTTACAACCTCCTACTAAAGCCATTTCTGTGAAGACCCAGAAGGCAAAGGCCTCTGCTGGCTGTGGCCCAAGCTGTCATTCTCAAAAAGATTGCTGCTCTAGCACAGTGAATCAACACCAAACCTCCTTCTACTCCATCCTTTTTTTTTTTTTGAAACAGAATGATTTCCCAGCCTAACTATTGAAAAAAAAAAAGAGCCAGGTGGGGTGAGAGAAGGGAGGCTGGACCTTCGAGATTCCAGAAAATAAGAATATTCTGGTGCCAGGAAGGCATTTTAGTCAGGACTTTAACACTTTAATTTACCTAATGAAAACTTGTAGATTGATGAATTCCTCAGAGAACAGGTCACACCTCCAACCTACTGCGCTGTGAGTCCAGGGCTCAGCATGGTGGCTGACATGTAGGCATGTAAACTGAGTTCCACAAGGGAATTCAAAATGTAAACAAACTTTTCCTCCTATCCTGAACAGGTTAAGCAGGTAGATTCCTTCTGTAGGTGGGAAAGGTTAACAACGCAATGTCAGAGCACAGGTTACCAAGATAGATAACTATTGTACCCCGGAGTTTGCTTCCTCTGTAAGAATTAGAGCTCTAGAATAAAAAAATAACCCAGCCAGGATCAAGGCATCCCTAAGGAATGACAGGCCAGTGGCACTGATTGGAGCATGATGGTTCCAGGCAGGGGGAGGCTGTAGATGGAGTCAGAGATTGGAGAACACAGCATTAAGAATGAGAGATGCTGGTTTTATTATTTGAGTTTCGTTATTAGGATCTATCTGGGGATAAAAGGTATCAATGACACTTACATGGATACTGTTAAATTCACAGTATACAAGCAAAATTTTGCGAAGACTTCTATCTAGTTCCTGGCCACCAAAAATAAACCTTAGAACTAGACTGTTAAGTAGTTCTGGAAAAGATCTCAGAGTTCACTTGGACTTCTTGATGCAAAAGTAGAGGGGAAGAGAGGCACAGTGACTTGCCCAACACCACACCAGGAGCTGGCAGCCATAAGGGCTGCAGCCTGAGCCCTTAGCCCTCTGATGAAAGCAGGTCTTCTACAATTGCAGGATCCCCTCCCTTAGGGGGCTCCTGGCACTGCAGGGGCCACCTACCCCTAGATACTCTCTTTATCTAGGAAGGAGACAAGGGAATCAGAAAGGTAAATATTCAGGGTATGTGTTAACATGATCATGAACGATGCTACTATGTAGCATAAAGAGAAGGAGAGATAAAACCTATATCTCCCCTATGCTTACAAGCAAAGATGTGTTCAAAGTCAAGCAGATCTAGATTTTAGTCCTTCATTTACACACTTTCAGTTGCATGACCAAGAGACAAATCATTTGTTCTTCTTAGGCCTCACTAATTCATCTGTATAGTGAGGGTAATAATTACACCAGTTTAAAAGTTTAGGGGAGGGCTAAATACGATCATGTCTATGGAATATTTAGTACTGGGCCTTGCAAAGAATGTATGTGCTATCATTATTACTCTGATTTCTGATGTTAGTTGGCCATGGCAAATCAGCTCTACTCAGTTGCTCCAAGGCTCCCCATATCCAAGAGGACCCTCCTCCGTCTACTAGGGCCGGTATCATGAGATATAGTTTCCGTGGACCTTAAAACATCTTAGCGGGGCTGTCAACAGGATCCTCAGCCGGGGTCTGTTTCTCTCATTCACACAGGCACACACCTCCCCCTCCAGCTAAGCCTTAGCATGCTCCACTTCTCTCTGAAGTGAAGCAGTTGGTTCTGCTCTCAATAATGAAGTAACTCCTCTCAGACCAATCTTTCTGCAGTTAACAACCATAAACCCTACATAAAATATCAAAGACAATACCAGAAAGCACTGGAGAATGCCCCAAAGCAGAAATCAGAAGCAAGTCAATGCTTGAAAGAAGGGAGGGCACTGAGTGAGCTCAGGTTTCTTTCTTGCTTTTTTCTCAAGCTCCTGGTGCTGACACACAGGATAATTAAAATGCAGACAGAAGCCTACGGTTGTAATTTTTTTAATTGAAGTATAGTTGCTATACTATATTATACTGGTTTCAAGTCTACAACACAGTGATTTGACAGTTATCTACATTATTAAATGCTCACCCCAGCTAGTATAGTTACTGTCAGCCTAGAAAGATATTACAGTATTAATGACTATATTCTCTCTGTTGTACTTTCATCTCCATGATTAATTTACATTATGATTGAGATTTTGTACCTCTTTATTCCTGTTACCTATGTCACTCATCCCACTCCCCTCCCCCATGGTAAACACCAGTCATTACTCAGTGGCTATGAGTCCAATTCTGTTTTGTTTTGTTTTGTTAAATTCTCCCATATAAGTGAAATCTTATAGTATTTTTTTCTTTCTGCCTGGCTTATTTCACTTAGCAATACCCTCTAGGTCCATCTATTTTGTTGCAAATAGCAATGTTTCTTTTTTATGGCTGAGTAATATTCCATTGTATATATGGTTATCCATTCATCTAGTGATGGATACTCTTAGATCACTTCCATATCTTGACTATTGTAAATAATGCTACAATAAACATAGGAGTACATATATCTTTTCAAATCAGTGACTTTGTTTCCTTTGGGTAAGTTCCTTTGCTGGGTCATATGGCATTTCTGTTTTTAGTTTTTTGAGGAACCTCCATACTGCTCTCCATAGTGGCTGGACCAATTTATATTCCCACCAACAGTGTAGGAGGGTCCCCTTTTCTCCATATCCTTGCCAATACTAGTTATTTCTTGTCTTTTGGATGGTAGCCATACTGACTGGTATGAGGTGATATCTCATAGAGGTTTGATTTGCATTTCCCTGATGACTGGTGATGTGGACCATCTTTATGTGTCTGTTGGCCATCTGTATGTCTTCTTTGGAAAAACATCTATTCAGGTCCTCTGATCATTTTTTAATTGGATTATTTGGGTTTTTTTGGTGTTAAGTTATATGAGTTCTTTATATATTTTGGATATTAGCACCTTATCAGATACATCATTTGCAAATATATCTCCCATATAGTAGGTTGCTTTTTTTGTTGTTGATTGTTTCCTTTGCTGTGCAGATGCTTTTTAGTTTGATATAATTCCACTTGTTCATGAATGGGATGAACTGATGTTCAAGAGATTCCTGCCTATGTCAAGAAACCTACAATTTTAATAGCTTGATGCAACCTCAGTAGCTGGAAAATGAGGAGGGAAAGGATAGTGCCAGAAAGGAGATATTTAGAAAGGCGAGCACCTAATTCTGCATTTAAATTTTCCTCAAATCTCTGACTCCTGAATCATGCATATATGGGATAAACTACAAAGAGCCTATGGCTAAATAAACTGAGCATAGATCTCAGCTTCCACCCACCACAAGGTAAACAGAGTTCGGAGTTTAAGGCCAGCCAAGTTAATTGCCTCTTAACAACAAAAAAAAATCTTTTTGGAGGTATATAACAGAATTCAGACTCTCTACAATGCATCATTCACAATGTGTGGCATATGATCTAAAATTACATGATACATGAATCAGAAAAATGTAACTTAAAAAAAAAGTCATCAATGAAAAACAACCCTGAGATGCTTAAATGAACAGAAGTGGATTTTAAAGCATCTATTACAACTACTCTCAAAGATACAAAAATATACTCATAGTAAATGAACAAAGAGGAAATCTCAGCAGAGAAGGTGAAACTAAAGAAGAACCAAGCGAAATCTTAGAACTAAAATATACAGCATCTGAATAAAAATTTCATTAGATGTACTCAACAGCATTGGGCAAAAGAGCATATTAAGTCAGTGAACTTGAAAATAGATGAGTAGAAATTACCCGATCAAAAATTGGACAAAATTAGGGGAAAACATGAACAGAGCCTCAGTGACTTGTGGCACAATATCAACAGGTCTAACATACGAGTGATCAGAGTCCCACAAGGAGAGGAACATGAGAATGGCCAGACAAAAAGTTTGAAGAAATAGTGACTGAAGATTTCCAAGTCTGGTGAAGGGCAATCATTTATAGATTTTTAAAAACTCATCAATCCCAAATACGAAGGCATTTCAGAATGGGTAGAATTCAGAAAGGAAGGGAGTAAGGGATTCCCGGGTGGGTGTGCTGTGAGCAAAGGTTCAAAGGCCATGATCTTGGCTTCCCGAGAAGCAGAGCATAGCGCTCTAGCTGGAAGAGAGCTTCGTATAACAATCCTGCACTCCAGATGAACAGAGCGGATCGAGACCTAAGGTTTTTGTTGGCTCAGTCTTTCTTCATTCAAAAAACAATGTACACATTTGGATTAAAGCTATGCAAACAATAATCAGAGACTGTGGACCAGATGTACCCTACAGGAGGTAGGAAGAAGGCAGAACTCCCTCCTCACCCCATGTAGAGAAGATGTGTTTTTTATGCTAAGCAGAGCCCCCCATAATGGTACAAAAAGCCAGTGTCTCTGTGGTGGATGTGATGGATTTCCCAGGCAGGGAAGGGAACAGCGGCTCTTTCCTTCTCTTTGAAACAAAGGAGAATGACTTGCCCGCAAGCAGAAGCAGGCCAGATGAGGATTTGGTGGCACCCTAAGGACCTGAAGGAATGCTGTCATCCTGCCCCATCCTGAAGTGTTCCTCCTCTTTAATTGATGCTCCCGCAGCACTCCTGTAGTCTGCATCTCTCTTGGAGGCACCCGCTTATCTAACATCTCAGGAGTTTCCTTCTTATTCTTTTGCATAAGGGGGCCTCACTATTACTGGATTATAAGCTCTCCAAAGTCAAGGGCTGCTTCCTCTTCCCTTTCTGGTGCCCCCAGTCCAGAACACAGTGGTGCCTTGAATGGGTGGTAGTTAATGCCTGTGGAACAACAGGTCTGCAGAGAGCTGCCATCACTAGACTTTTACTACCCAGGCCTCCACGTGTAGGCTGAGTTGGGCATGGGTTGAGATAACCAACCGTTCTACAGGGGACCTGAAAAAAGAGGTGTCCACTGATAAATTGGCCCCTGATGTGCTGTTCAGTGTCTGTAACTCTGAAAGCACAACTGATTTCTCTGATCTCACTACAGAAATTCCATGGTGCAAGAAGACACTTCGTCTTGAGCCAGACCCAGCTTTGTAAAAAGTGTATAGTAGGACCAGAGGATGTTATGGCTCAAAGCATTACTATGTAAATAAAGCAGGGAAGGAACTAAGCAAACACCACACACTTAACTGCAATTTTTAAAAGAACATTTCAAATCCATCATTGGAACACAAAAGCTACAAATTGTCATTGAGTGTCTACACACACAAAGCACTAAGCCAGGGGTTGGCATAGGAAGCTGCTAAATACTTGAAGTTCAGCCATGAAGAATGAATGGGATTGGCCTTCCAGGCCTGGTGATATGGCAAAATAAGGTTTTAACAAAAGTGAGCTCCCGAGAATGAAAATGAAATTCCCATTTCCCAAAAACGCAGAGAAAAGTTAAAAACAAAAACACATGCACTGACATTGTACCTTCTCAAGGAGGAGGTCAGAGGAATGAGCATTATCCAACATGGTGATAGGTGATATAGAGCAGTGCTTCTCAAACTCTAAGTATGCACATGAATCACCTGGGATCTCGTCAAGATGGAAATTCTGATTGTATAGGTCTGGATGGGATTGAGATTCTGTGTTTCTACCTCCAAGATGCTAATGCTGCTCTTTCAGGAACCACACTTAGGATCTCAGCAGCATTGGGTTTTAAAGTAAATATTTAGTCTGCATATTAGACCGACCTCAACACAGCTTTGAGCCTAATAGAGATTTGGAGCTGGGAACTGAGAATCCTGCATTACTCTGGCCCCTAATAGCGCTGACTCTTTAGGTATAAGACTAGAAAAATCTACTGATTGGTACCAAGATGTTGCAGGAAGATTTTCTATTTCTGGCTGGGCTCTGGATGGGGAAATAAAATCTCCCTGAAAAATAGGAACCCTAGGCCTCTGTCTTGCATGGATGAGGGATTCAAATTTACCTGTGTGGTCCAGAAACCCCTAAGTTCAGGGGTCAGTGTAAAAACCTAGTCCTGGGTCAGTCATACCCAAAGTCCGTGGCAGAAAAGGAGCCAACCATTAGGATGCTGTCAAATCCATGTCATGGGAGCTTTTCACACATACACAATCTCTATTAGAGCACAAATAAAAAACTACAACATACACAAAAACCAACCATTTGTAAGAATGAAAACATAAAACAGAGAACTAGACCTCATAGAGTAGAACAGCATCTGAAAGAGTGTATCAAAGAAATACTTGAAATTATTAATTACATATCCCCCAAAGGCAAAAACCCCAAGAAAAGACAAGGCATTATGAAAAAGAGAAAAAGATTGGAAAAACATTTTTCTAAAAATGAGTGTCATAACAAACATTAGGATGCAATGTGCAGTTTAAGTGAAGATTGGCAAAACAGAAGAGAGAATATGTGAGATGTAAAATAGGTCATTGTAATGTGTAATTGTGAAATAAATATGCACAGATTACCCATGATGAAGCCAGAGAGATAAAGAGAGAGAAAATATTAAAGAGAGTTAATGGAAATAAAAAATAGAAAAGAATGACCAACATTTAATTGGTGTTTATGTTTGGGAGAATGAGTGAGAATTCAGATTTGAAGATGTGGAGGCATTAGACCCAGTCACAGCAGAGAAAACAGATTGACACCAACACAACTCACGGGAAAGGTACAGAACACACACACACATGCACAGACAGACACAGAAAAAAAGAAAACACACACTTCAAAACAGCAAAAGGAAAAAAATGAGAAAGTGAGAAAAAGAAAAAACAAAGAAGGGGAAGGGGAGAGAAAAAAAGAGAAAAAGACTAATTATACAAAGGACAACAAGCTGATAAAAGGCTTCTCAAAAGCTGCAATAGACACAGAAGACAATGAAATGATATTTCCAAGTGCTGAGGAAAAATAATTTTAACCTGGAATCTCCACAGGGTTAAATTACTAATAAAAGTAGAGATGAAATAAAGATATAGTCAGACAAAGACAACGGAATACACTACTTACAGACCTCAACGAGAAAGGTGTCCTTTAAGGAGGAAATGTTCTGAACCCAAATGGAAGGGAAAAGGTACATGAAGCACTGAGATCTGAATCCAAAAGTGGGGGCAAGATAAGGGGAGTAGGAAGGCGTTTTTGGTGAAAGGAAGTGTGGAGATGCACCCAATAAAGATAGAAAGGCAGATGTTCCCTCCCCTCACCCTGCTCTATTTTTTTTCCATAGTATTTTTCACTACCTGACATTATACACTGTGTTTTGTTTCTTGACTTTCTCTCCTACTAGAACCTAAATTCCATGAGGGCACGGACTTTATTAATTGTGGTCCGCAGCCAGGCACATATTGGTGCTCATGTGTTAACTGAACACAAGCAAGGGAACCAGGTTGTGCAGAAAGGCTTCAAGTGTGTGGAGTTTAGACTTTCTTCTTTGAGGAACAGCTGGTGTGAGGTAGAGATGTAACTAGCATTTATGAGCATCTACGAGGACTTGGGTTATACACGACTCATGTTACCTCATTTTACATGGACTGTGGAGTAACAAAACCATATGCTAGTAAGCAAAGTGAATTGATCTTTCAATCTGATTTAAAACACAAGCTGAGCATTTTTCATCTCGATTTCTTGTTTGTAGATAATGCTGCCTTTTTCTGAGGGATATGTGGGCTGTGATCTTATGTCCAATGTAATATCATGTCCAACTGAGGTAGGAGAGGGGAGACCCTGCTCTTGTTCTTGGGTAAATCTTTACACTCTGGACATAACCACAGTCAGTGCCTCTTAATGACCTAGTAATTCCAGTTTCCTAACATTTACCTACGTAGATTCCAGGCCCCAAGAACCCTGAAATTCCAGTTCTAACAATGAATCACATAAAATCAGGAGGCCCCATCTTGAGCTCACAGTCAGTCCCACCTCCTTGTCAACAGGCACCCCAACCCTCTGTGTTCTCAGCTGCACTACGAGGACACCCTCCTTAGGCCCCTCGGGTCTACTCTCTGCCTTAGAAATGTCAAAGCCAGAGAGACTCTCAAGTTCCGACCACCAGCACCCACTCTGCCCCCACCAACACACTGCAGCCAGTTTCAGACCCACACAGACCAGTACAGGTCCTCTAACAAATGATGTCGGACACTGTGTCCTCATTCAAAGTCCTGATAGCATAAAGGTGACCCTGTGAACACAGAACTAAGGGCAAAAAACAAGGACAACTTCCCTTCCTTGCCTACAGCTAACACAAAAGCAGAGATATTTTTGAGAACAAGCTAGGTAGCCAGTCAGCCACACAGAAAATTCACTACTTATACATCTATACATCTTCTTTCTCTGCCCTCTCCCTCTCCCTGAACCCCTGCCAAAATGCCCTCTGTTTCTAAACATCTGAATTGCTCTCCTGACAGCCCCCTTTAGCAGCCCGCTCACCTTACCGAATGGTCCTTGGTCTTTTTAATGTAACTGTGGGTCAGCCTTTTCTCCTAGATAGTAAGCTCCATGAGTATAAGAAGTATGTGTTGGTCTTCATTGCTAATCCAAAGCTTTGTACATAGTAGGTACCCAGTAATTGCTAGAGGAAGGGAAAGAAGGAGGGGCTCGTTTGGGAAATGACCACATATGGTGACTGCATATAGTATTCTTTGAAAGGCATGAATCTATGGACCTTGGAGAAATTTTAAAGGATCTGATTTCAAACCACTTTGAGGATGTGAGAGCAATGTGGCTTTAAGTTCTGTTATCTCATTGTTCCTGGGTTCATTCCCCAGCCGAGCAAGTATCCTCTTTCCTCCTCACTCAGTATATTTGTATAAAAGGTCTAGCCGTCCCTCTAGGCCACCGCTTCTTGTCTGTAATTCACCAGCCTCATAAAGCAGGTCATAGCAGATTCTACCATAATCAGAAATGAGGGAAATGCTAGCTGAATCTTCTTCCCTGATCTCAAGGAAGTGAAAAATTGGCAAGCACCTCGTGTTTTCTCAGCACGAGTGAATGGGAACAGGTAAGTAGAAGGCACAGACTCAGATTCTGATGAGCTTCTGTTCTCATTTTGACAAGATTAAAACCACAAAATGATTTATGAGCCATACAAGCAACCTTTAATGAGCACAGTCGTCACTATAGAGAGGAGACTGCACTGGGGTAGACTCAGGCAGCGCTGCAGGGAGCGGGCGGCGTGGGAAGTGGGTTGCTGCCCTGTGGCCTGTGGGAGCGACATCCTGAGAACCCGTCTCAGGTCTGTGGCACTACGTAAAGCCACTTGCTGGACTCTTCCAGGGTTACGTTAGAGGGTCCTAAAGGAGGGAGAGATTTCTATTTCCCTTCAAATGGCCAACAGCATGAGGATGGGGCCGGGGGAGGGGCCCCTGCCATGCTGTTGAATGGAAAAGAGGGGCCTGAAGGGGGCTCCCTCCTGCCGTCCCCCCTATGATTTGGAGACCCGGGCTTTGTGCACACAAGAGACAAAGCATGAGCCCAGCCTGTGATAAGATCTGATGTCCCTCTGAACTTGGTCATCCACACTGCCGGTGACAGTTTCCATTTCACAGCCAACCCCCATGAAAGTAGAGCTGGCGCCTGCCCAAGGCCTGTGACCTGGAGTGGAATTTACACACACACTGGAAAGGGGCTGACAGGCATGGGTGCCTCTGGCGATAGTGCAGGTTATATTTAGTCCTGAGCTCAAGTTAAACATGGGGCCACCTCCAGTGTGCATGAAGAACACACGGAGAACAAACACCAGTGCGAGGCAGTAAAATAACCAGCCGAGCAGAGTGTAAGGCCTGAAAGAATAAATATGCACAGGCTCTGGTCCCAGATACAATAGGGCAGGTGAGGCTCGCCACCGCCAGCAGGGGTGGCCGAGATGGGGGGACTGTGGAGAGACTTTTCCCATTGTCAGGGGCTCAGAACGATTGCAATGAATCACCCCGAACGTGCCTTCATTAACCATCTGCCCTCCAGCTTTAGTGACTGACAGCAGTCCATGCTTAGGAAAAGGCCGGGAAACCTTGGAGAAGTCACATAATTTCCCTGGACCCCAGTTTCTTCATCTATAAAATGAGGGGACTGAGCCACATGACACCCAAATTCCCCCCTGGCTTTAGGAGTTTCCCAACTCACCTTGCTAAGCCCCTGGAAGACCTGAGGCTGAAAGACATTTTCTTTGTTTTCAAAACCCTGTTGACATAGTGACCCAGCTGTTGTCTTTACTATGTCCTCTGAAAGATCAACTGGGCAAAGGGCACTTTTTTTGCTTTCAGGACAATAGTTGATACACTTTAAAGTTTAACAGCTAAACTACTGAAGGAAAAATTCAGTGTGTAGCTGCCCCATACTGGGCTGGCAGCCCACACAGTACCTTCCAGCAAATTAGAAAAGAGTCCTCTGCAGCTGGGCAGAGCTCTAAGGGCCTCACCCCAACCCCAGCCCTCGCTGGTACGGATGTCCAAGGGTAGAACCCGCACAGTCTGTTCAAGGGGGTGCTGCAGGCAGCATGCAGGAAGTCAGGAAGGTTTACGTGCCTGATTCCTGAGCCCTTTCCCTGTGTGGAGGCTGTCATTTGCATCTCTACCCTAGGACTCTTCTGCTTTTTTCTTCCTGTGCTGAGCTTTCTCTCTGATGTACGTAATTAATAGTATGGTTACACATGAATTCACAAAACACTGCTGTTCTTTATTCACTACTCTAAGCTGTAAACTTAAAGGCAGAAAGGGACAGAGTGGATCTGCACAAAATACTTGCCCATAGTGGGTATTCAATAAATATTGTTGAATGAATGAATGAAAAACAGTCTCACAGAGGGCTTCTGAGTTGTTTTTGAATCAAGATTTCCTTGAAATCTGATAGAAGCCAGGGACATTT
>JAVSCE010007803.1:0-57576 GCA_032199065.1 Smutsia gigantea
TTTTTTGTATTTCTATGGTGTCTATAGTGATTTCTCCTTTATCATTTCTGATTCTGTTTATGTGTGTAGACTCTCTTTTTTTTTGATGGGTATGGCTAGGGGTTTATCTTTTTTTTTTCTCAAAGAACCAGCTCCTTCTTTCATTGTTCTTTGTATTGTTTTATTCTTCTCAATTTAATTAATTTTTGCTTTAATAATTATTATGTCCCTACTTACACTGACTTTGGGCCTCATTAGTTCTTCCTTTCCTAGGTTCATTAATTGTGAGTTTGGACAGTTTATTTGGGATTGTTTTTCTTTCCTGAGCTATGCCGGTATTACAATACATTCCCTCTTAGCACGGCCTTCATTGTGTCCCACAGATTTTGTGGTGAATTATTTTTGTCATATGTCTCCATATATTGCTTGATCTCTGTTTTTATTTGGTCATTGATCCATTGATTGTTTAGGGGAATGTTATTAAGCCTCCATGTGTTTGTGGGCTTTTTCGTTTTCTTTGTGTCAGTTATTTCTTGTTTCACACTTTGGTGATCTGAGAAGCTGGCTGGTAAAATTTCAATATTTTTGAATTTACTGAGGCTCTTCTTGTGGCCTTGTATATGATCTATTCTCGAAAATGTTCCATGTGCACTTGAGAAGAATGTGTATCTTGTTGCTTTTCAGAGTGTTCTGCTGATGTCCGTTAGGTCCATCCTTTGTAGTATGTTTTTCAGTGCCTCTGTCTCTTTACTTATTTTCTGTCAGGTTGATCTGTCGATTGGAGTGAGTGGTGTGTTGCAGTCTCCCAAAATGAATGCATTGCATTCTATTTTCCCGTTCAATTTTATTTGTATTTGTTTCACATGTGTAGATGATGCTGTTTTGGGTGCATACATATTTATAATAGCTATATTCTCTTGTTGGACTGACCCCTTCATCATTATGAAATGTCCTTCTTTGTCTCTTTTTAATTTCTTTCTTTTGAATTCTATTTTGACTGATACAAGTTCGGCAACTCCTGTTTTTTCTCCCTATTATTTGCATGAAACAACTTTTTCCATCCCTTTATTTTCAGTCTGTGTATGTCTTTCAGTTTAAAGTGAGTCTCTTGTAGGCACCATATAGATGGGTCTTGTTTTTTTATCGATTCAGTGACTCTGTGTCTTTTGATTGGTGCCTTCAGACCATTTACATTTAGGGTGATTATAGATAGTTATGCACTTAATACCATTACAGGCATTATATTCATGGTTGCCAAAGTTTCAAAGGTTATTCCCTTATTATCTAACAGTACAATTTACCTCACTTTGTATGCTATTACAAACACAATGCAAAGATTCTTTTTTTCCTCCTTTTACTTCCTCCTCCATTCTTTGTATGTTATGAGACATACATAACCTGTACTCTTTGTCTATCCCTTAGGAATACTTCCATCTATCAGAGTCCCTCCAAAATGCACTGTACAGGTATTTTATGGGAGATAAATTCTTTCAACTTTTGTTTATCTGAAACTGTGTAATCCCTCCTTTAAATTTAAATGTTAACCTTGCTGGGTAGAGTACTCTTGGTTGAAGGGCCTTCTAATTCATTGCATTGAATATATCATGCCACTTTCTTCGGGCCTGTTAAGTTTCTGTTGAGAAATCTGATGATAGCCTGATGGGTTTCCTTTGTATGTGATTTTTTTTCTTTCTCTAGCTGCTTTTAAAAGTCTCTCTTTATTCTTGATGTTTGCCATTTTAATTATTACATGTCTTGATATTGTCTTCCTTGGGTTGCTTATGTTGGGAGATATGTGCACCTCCATGGCTAGAGAGATGGTCTCCTTCATTAGATTTGGATTGTTTTCAGCAATTACCTCCTCAATGACACTTTCTATCCCTTTTTCTCTCTTTTTCTTCTTCTGGTATCATTATAATGTGAGTATTGTTCTGTTTTAATTGGTCACACAGTTCTCTCAGTATTCTTTCATTGTTAGAGATTCTTTTTTCTCTCTGTGCCTCAGCTTCTTTGTATTCCTCTTCTCTAATTTCTATTCCACTTACTGTTTCTTGTACTACATCTAATCTGCTTTTAAATCCCTTAACTGTATGTTTCATTTCAGATATGGAATTTCTTTATCATTGACTCTCCATCTTAAATTCATACCTGAGTTCTTGAATACTTTTCTGTACCTCCATAAGCATGTTTAAGATTTTTATTTTGAACTCTCTTTCAGAAAGATTTGTGAGTTCAGTTTCATTTGGTCCTTTTCTGGAGTTTGGGAGATTTTGGACTGAACCATTTTCTTTTGACATTTCATATTTCTATGTGGTGCCCTCTAGTGCCCTGATGTTCCAGTTTCTGCAGCTGCTCAGCCTCTAGAATTGGGTTTGGAGTCTTTGAGGAGCACAGCGGTTGCCTGGGAGTTGGATAGGTCTGTTTCCTGACTCCCGACTACCGTGTTTGTTGCCAGTATCACAGCCAGTGGGCCAAGCACACAGGTGTAAACCTCTGTGCTCGGCGTCTCTAGCTATTGTAGGTGGGGCCTCCCTCTGGCTGGTCTGACACCAGCTCAGTGACTGCCAGATAGCAAACCAGTGCTGTCAGCCCAGGAGAAAGGCTCAGCAGGCTGCATGTCACAGTGGGGGGCCTTGGAGGTGAGCAGCCAGCCAGGGGATTGTGGCACCTGAAGCTCCTCAAAATTCCCAATCTGCTGGGCAGAGCACACTCAGACAACCTTGTCCCCCTGTACCTTGTCCCACACAGCAAGCTCTGTGCATATCCCATCCCCTCAGCAGCCCTCTCTCTGCTAAGAAGCCTCCAGATCACCTGCCTTTCCTGTGTAACAGAGCAGCCAGATGTGTACCCCCTTCTCCACAAAAGGCTGGACTGTCAGTCTCTCAGGTACTCTGCCTCTCCTAGCTCCCCAGCTTCCAGAGCACCTCACAGTGTAGGTTTCTGTTCTCAAAGCAGATCTCCAGGGCTAGGTGATCATTTGTCCCAGGTTTCCACCCCATCCCCACTCTGTTTCTCTGCCTCCAGCTGGTGATCTGCAGTGGGGGAAGGGCCTGTGTCCTGCCGGATCCAGGCTTTGGTAGTTACCCTGTTTCGTGAGGTCTCCTCTGTTCGTGATGTCTGTATGCAGTCTCGTGAGCCTTCTTTCTTGTTGCTGTTTTAGGGTTAGTTGTATTAATTAACTATATATTCGTGCTGTTTGTGGTTTTAGGAGGAGTTCCCTCTCATGACACCATCTTGAATCTTGAAGCAACATTTTATAAACATAAATGAGGACTCCTGGAGGCTGAGGTTGCTATATGCTAATCAGATGTAAAGAGTTGAAATGCTTACTTTGTGCATGATTCGGAGAAAAATTGTCAGTAACATGGAGATTTTAATAGCCTACCCAATACACTCTAAATTTGATAGGAAATAGAACATAGGAATTTAGCTGAAAGTTATATGCCTTCAGAACTCAGTGTTTTAAAGTGGTTTAATAATTAGGAAAATATTTTTACCTCATTCCTCAACTGGAAAGTTTTATGGTCATCCTAACATATATCATTTCACTTGAATATTTTCTGACTTTTTTTTTAAATGAATCTTCCCCCTTGGTGCAGCAAAATGTGAAAGTAACAGCTTCCATTCCATTTTACATTAAGTTAAGGGGTGCCGAAGCCCTGCAATGTAGTAGGTCCTAGTGATTGCCCACAGAATATTCTTCCTCAGCCGCTGATTAGGGGTAAGACACCAGGGTGCCCACTCTGAAGGACCCCCACAGCCTTGTTTGTGTAAGGACAGCCTTTTTAACAGAATTGAAATGCAGGTATATGCTGCTGGTTACACAGTAGGATGGCCTGTGGGGACGGCCCAGTGTGCCTCACCCTGCAGGTTGGGGACTCTACCAGGGAGCAGAGTCCTGTAAAAGTGTCAGGGGAAGTTAAAGTCTCAGATTAGCCAGTGAAAAGAGTAACCAGGTGCAGGGAAAAAGCAGGAGTTGCAGTACTTGTATCAGACAAAATAGACCTCGAAACAAAGAAAGTCACAAGAGACAAAGAAGGACATTACATAATGATAAAGGGGACAGTCCAATAAGAATATATAACCATTATAAATATCTATGCGCCCAAGACAGGAGCACCTACATATGTGAAACAAATACTAACAGAATTAAAAGGGGATATAGAATGCAATGCATTCATTCTAGGAGACTGCAACACTCCACTCACTCCAAAAGACAAATCAACCAGACAGATAATAAGTAAGGAGACACAGGCACTGAACAACACAATAGAACAGATGGACCTAACAGGTATCTACAGAACTCCATACGCAAAAGCAGCAGAATACACATCCTTCTCAAGTGCACATGGAACATTACCAAAAATAGATCATATACTAGGCCACAAAAAGAGCCTTGGTATATTAAAAAAGATTGAAATTGTACCAACCAGTTTCTCAGAACACAAAGATATGAAAATAGAAATGAATTACGCAAAGAAAATGAAAAATACCACAAACACATGGAGGCTTCACAACATGCTCCTAAATAACCAGTGGATCAATGACCAAATAAAAAGAGATCAAGCAATACATGGAGACAAATGACAGCAATAACTGAGCACCACAAAATCGGTGGGACACAGCAAAGGCTGTGCTAAGCGGAAAGTACATTGCAATACATGCCTACCTCAGGAAAGAAGAACAATCCCATGAACAGTCTAAACTCACAATTAACAAAAAAAGAAAAAGAAGAACAAATGAGGCCCAAAGTCAGTAGAAGGAGGGACATAATAAAGATTAGAGCAGAAATAAATAAAATTGAGAAGAAAAAAAAATAGAAAGAATCAATGAAAGCGAGAGATGGTTCTTCAAGAAAATAAACAAAGTAGATAAGTCCCTAGCCAGACTTTTCAAGAAAAAGAGTCGACACACACAAACAGAATGAGAAATGAGAAATGGAAAATCACTACGGACACCACAGAAATACAAAAAATTAGTAGAGAGTACCATGAAAAATTATATACTAACAAACTGGACAACCTAGAAGAAACGGACAACTTTCTAGTAAAATACAATCTTCCTAGGCTGACCCTGAAAGAAACAGATAATCTGAACAGACCAATTACCAGCAAATGAAATTGAACTGGTAATCAAAAAACTACCTACAAACAAAACACCTGGAACAGATGGCTTCACCACTGAAATTTTTTTCTTTTTTACTATTTTCCTTTTTTATTTGACTCACATTGGGTTGCATGCAATTTCAGGATTAGCTGGAGACTAAATGAAGGAATAGAAAGGGAAGTTTTTCGTTTTCTCTACAAGGAAACAACATCAGTGTTAACTAAATCAGTTGGAAGTGAGTGTGCCTCCCCAAGAACATTAACTGTTTTAGTGCTGAGGTTTTTACCATACATGTTCACAGAAAAATGCAGTATGGCCTCATGAAAAGAGTTAATAGCTATTCAGTGCTTTCTCTCGGCCTGGCCCTACTAAGGGCTTTACATGATTGTTTCATTTAAAGTCCAAAACAACCTTATGAAGTCAGAATCAGTTATCTTTTTTTCTCTTAGCCTTTAAATTTCTTTTAATTGTTTTTTAAAATAACTTATTTTGGTATCATTATTCTACAATTACATGTGCAATATTATGGTTATTAAACTACCCCCTTCATCAGGTCCCCCCCACCAACCCCATTACGCTCACTGTCCATCAGTGTAGTGAGATGCTATAGAATCACTACTTGTCTTCTCTGAGTTGTACAGCCCTCCCCATGCCCCCCCAACATTACATCTGCTAATTATAATGCCCCTTTTTCCCTCTTATCCCTCCCTTCCCACCCATTCTCCCCAGTCCCTTTCCCTTTGGTAACTATTAGTCTGTTCTTGGGTTCTGTGAGTCTGCTGCTGTTTTGTTCCTTCAGTTTTTTTCTTTGTTCTTATACTCCACATATGAGTGAAATCATTTGAAACTTATCTTTTTTCTCTTGGCTTGTTTCACTGAGCATAATACCCTCTAGTTCCATCCACGTTGTTGCAAATGGTAGGATTTGTTTTCTTCTTATGGCCGAATAATATTCCATTGTGTATATGTACGACCTCTTCTTTATCCATTCATCTATTGATGGACACTTAGGTTGCTTCCATTTCTTGGCTATTGTAAATACTGCTGTGATAAACATAGGGGTGCATATCTCATAGGGGTGCATATCTCTTTTTCAAACTGGGCTGCTTCAGTCTTAGGGTAAATTCCTAGGAGTGGAATTCCTGAGTCAAATGGTATTTCTATTTTGAGTTTTTTGAGGAACCTCCATACTGCTTTCCACAATGGTTGAACTAATTTGCAGTCCCACCAGCAGTGTAGGAGGGTTCCCTTTTCTCCACATCCTCACCAACATTTGTTGTTGTTTGTGTTTTGGATGTTGGCCATTCTCACTGGTGTGAGGTGATATCACATTGCGGTTTTAATCTGCATTTCTCTGATGATTAGCGATGTGGAGCATCTTTTCATGTGCCTGGTTTCATGACTTAAGATTCAGGTTTTTGATCCACCTTGAGTTTACCTTTGTGTATGGGGCTAGACAGTAGCCAGCTTCATTCTCTTACATGTAGCTGTCCAGTTTTTCCAGCACCAGCTGCTGAAGAGGCTGTCATCTCCCCATTGTATATCCAAGGCTCCTTTATCAAATATTAACTGACTGTATATGTTTGGGTTAATGTCTGGATTTTCTATTCTGTTCCACTGGTCTGTGGGTCTGCTTTTGTGCCAATACCAAATTGTCTTGATTACTGTGGCTTTGTAGTAGAGCTTGAAGTCAGGGAGCATAATTCCCCCTGTTTTATTCCTCCTTGTCTGGATTGCTTTGGCTATTCGGGGTCTTTTGTGGTTACATATGAATTTTAGAATTATTTGTTCCACTTCATTGAAGAAAGCTGTTGGTAGTTTGATAGGGATTGCGTTGAATCTGTAGATTGCTTTAGGTAGTATAGGCATTTTGACAATATTTATTCTTCCTAGCCAAGAGCATGGGATGAATTTCCATTTGTTAGTGTCCTCTTTAATTTCTCTTAGGAGTGTCTTGTAGATTTCAGAGTACAGGTCTTTCACTTCCTTCGTTAGGTTTATTCCTAGGTATTTTATTCTTTTTGATGCAATTGTGAATGGAATTGTTTTTCTGATTTCTCGTTGTTAGTTCATCGTTAGTGTATAGGAAAGCAATAGATTTGTGTGTGTTAATTTTGTATCCTGCAAATTTGCTGAATTCAGATATTAGTTCTAGTAGTTTTGGAGTGGAGTCTTTAGGGTTTTTTATGTACAGTATCATGTCATCTGCAAATAGTGACAATTTGACTTCTTATTTACCAATCTGGATGCCTTGTATGTCTTTGTTTTGTCTGATTGCTGTGGCTAGGACCTCCAGTACTATGTTGAATAACAGTGGAGAGAGTGGGCATCCCTGTCTTGTTCCTGATCTTAGATGAAAAGCTTTCAGCGTCTCGCCGTTAAGTATGATGTTAGTTGTGGGTTTGTCATATATAGCCTTTATGATGTTGAGGTACTTGCCGTCTATGCCCATTTTGTTGAGAGTTTTAATCAGGAATGGATGCTGAATTTTGTCAAATGCTTTTTCAGCATCTATGGAGATGATCATGTGGTTTTTGTTCTTCTTTTTGTTGATATGGTGGATGATGTTGATGGATTTTCGAATGTTGTACCATCCTTGCATCCCTGCGATGAATCCCACTTGATCATGGTGTATGATCTTCTTGATGTATTTTTGAATTCGGTTTGCTAATATTTTGTTGAGTATTTTTGCATCTACGTTCATCAGGGATATTGGTCTGTAATTTTCTTTTTTGGTGAGGTCTTTGCCCAGTTTTGCTATTAGAGTGATGCTGGCTTCATAGAATGAGTTTGGAAGTATTCCCTCCTCTTCTATTTTTTGGAACATTTTAAGTAGAATGTTCACCGCTGAATTTTATCAAACATTTAGTGAAGACCTAATACCAACCTCCTTAACGTTTTCTAAAAAGTAGAAGATGAGGAAATACTTCCAAACTCATTCTATGAAGCCAGCATCACTCTAATACTAAAACCAGGCAAAGACACCACAAAAAAAGAAAATTACACACCAATATCCCTGATGAACTAGATGCAAAAATACTCAACAAAATATTAGCAAACCGAATTCAAAAATACATCAAAAAGTTCATCCATTAGGATCAAGTACAATTTATTCCAGGGATGCAAGGATATTACAATAGCAGAAAATCCGTCAACATCATCCATCACATCAACAAAAAGGACAAAAACCACATGATCATCTCCATAGATGCTGAAAAAGCATTTGACAAAATTCAACATCACCTCATGATAAAAACTCTCAACAAAATTGGTATAGAGGGCAAGTACCTCAACATAATAAAGTCAATATATGACAAACCCACAGCCGACATCATACTTAAAAGTGAGAAACTGAAAGCCTTTCCTTTAAGACTGGGAACAAGACAAGGATGCCCACTCTCTCCACTTTTACTCAACAAAGTTCTGGATGTCCTCACCACAGCAATCAGACAACACAAGGAAATAAAACGCATCCAGATTGGTAAAGAAGTTGTCAGACTGTCACTGTTTACTGATGACACGATAATGTGCATAAAAAACCCTAAAGAATCCAATCCAAAACTAGTACATCTAATATCTGAATTCAACAAAGTTGCAGGATACAAAATTAATGCACAGAAGTCTGTTGCATTCCTACATACTAACTATGAACTAGCAGAAAGAGAAATCAGGAAAACAATTTCATTCACAATTGCATCAAAAAGAATAAAATACTAGGAATAAACCTAACCAAGGAAGTGAAAGACCTATACCCTAAAAACTACAAGACACTGATGAGAGAAATTAAAGAAGATACAAAAAATGGAAACATATCCTGTGCTCATGTATAGAGAGAATTAATATTGCGAAAATGGCCATCCTGCCTAAAGCAATCTACAGATTCAATGCAATCCGTATCAAAATACCAACAGCAGTCTTCAACTGGAACAAATAGTTCTAAAATTAATATGGAACCACAAAAGACCCCGAATAGCCAAAGCAATCCTGAGAGGGAAGAATAAAGCTGGGAGGATTATGCTCCCCGACTTGAAGCTCTACTACAAAGCCACAGTTATCAAGACAATTTGGAAGTGGCCAAGAACAGAACTATAGACCAATGGAAGAGGCTAGAGAGCCCAGATAGAAACCCAAGCATATATGGTCAGTTCTTATATGATAAAGGAGCCGTGGACACACAGTGAGGAAATGACAGCCTCTTCCACAACTGGTGTTGGCAAACCTGGACAGCCACATGTAAGAGAATCAAACTGGATTATTTTCTAACCTCATACACAAAAGCAAACTCAAAATGGATCAAAGACCTGAATGTAAGTCATGAAACCATAAAACTCTTAGAAGACAACACAGGCAAAAATCTCTTGAATATAAACAAGCGCAACTTTTTCCTGAACACATCTCCTCAGGGAAGGGAAACAAAAACATAAATTAACACATAGGACTACATCATAATAAAAAGCTTCTCTACAGTAAAGTACCATCAATAGAACAAAAAGAGATAGAACAGAATGGGAGAATATACTTGGAAATGAAATATCTGCCATGGGGTTAACATCCAAAATATATAAAGAACTCACAGGCCTCAGCAACCAAAAAGCAAATAACCCTATTAAAAAATGGGTGGAGGATATGAACAGACAATTCTCCAAAGAAGAAATTCAGATGGCCAACAGGCACATGAAAAGATGCTCCACATCACTAATTATCAGGGAAATGCAAATTAAAACCTCAATGAAATGAGATATCATCTCACACCAGTTAGAATGGCCAGCATCAAAAAGACTAAGAACAAGAAATGCTGGCGAGGATGCGGTAAAAGGGGAGCCATCTTACACTGCTGCTAGGAATGTAAGCTACTTCAACCACTGTGCAAAGCAATATGGAGATGCCTCATAAAACTAAAAATAGAAATAGCATTTGACCCAGGAATTCCACTCCTAGGAATTTACCCAAATAATACAACTTCTCATACTCCAAAAGACATATGCACCCCTATGTTTATTGGAGCACTATTTACAACAGCCAAGATACGGAAGCAACCAAGTGTCCATCAGTAGATGAATGGATAAAGATGTGGCACATATACACAATGGAATACTATTTAGGCACAACGAAGAAACAAATCCTACCATTTGCAACAACGTGGATGGAGCTGGAGGATATTATGCTCAGTGAAATAACCTAAGTGGAGAAGGACAAGTACCAAATGATTTCCCTTATTTGTGGAGCATAACAATGAAGCAAAACTGAAGGAACAAAACAGCAGCAGACTCACAGACTCCAATAAGGGGACTAGTGGTTACCAAAGCGTAGGGGTGGGGAGGGAGGGAAAAGGGGATTTAGCGGTATTGATTGGCACACATGGTGTGGGGGGATCATGGGGAAGACAGTGTAGCACAGAGAGTAGTGACTCTATGTCATCTTACTACACTGATGTACAGTGACTGCAATGGGGTATGGGGGGGACTTGATAATATGGGTGAATGTAGTAACCACCTTGTTTTTTATGTGAAACATTCCTAAGAGTGTTTATCAATAATATCTCAATAAAAAAACATAGTAATGCTTTATGCTACAACATGGATGAACCGTGAATACATTATACTAAATAAAAGAAGCCAGACACACAGGATTTCATTTGTATGTAATATTCACAGTAGGCAAATCGCAAGACATAGAACAAGGACTGCTATTGGGTAAGAGATTTCACCTAGGATTATAAAAATATTCCAAACTTAGATTTTTTTGATTGTTGTTCAACTCTGTGGGTATACTAACAAACACTCAGGTATGTATTTTATTTCTTTATTGAAGTATAGTTGATAGACAGTTATTATACTGGATTGGTTTTAAATATACAACATAGTGATTCAAATATGTTATCTACATTATTAAATGCTCACCCAAGCTAGTGTAGTTACTATCACTCAACAGAGAAAGATGTTAAAGAACTATCGACTGTATTCCCTATGGTGTCCTTTCATACCGTTGACTATTTTATATTGTGGCTGAGATATGGGGCCTCTTTATCACCATCACCTATTTAACCAACCCATCCGAACCCCTGCCCTGTGATAACCATCAGTCACTTCTTAGTGTCTATGAGAATCCACTGCTGTTTCGTTCGTTTTGTTTTGTTTTCTGATTATACATGTAAGTGAAATAATGTGGTATGTGTCTTCCTCAACCTGGCTTATTTCACTTAGAATACCCTCTAGTTCCATCCATGTTGTCCCCAACAAGATTTCTTTCATTTTTGTGGTTGAATCATATTCCATTGTATACATGTAACACTTCTTATTTATCCATTCATGTGTTGATAGGTACTTTTGGTTGCTTCTGTATCTTTGCTGTTGTAAATAATGTGGCAATCAACGTAGAAGGGCATATATCTTTTTGAGTCAGAGATTTTGTTTTCTTTGGGTAAATTCCCAGAAGTGGAATTACTGGGTCATATGGTGTTTCTATTTTTAGTTTTTTGAGGCACCTCCATACTTCTTTCCACAGTAACTGCACCAATTTACACTGCAGCAGGGGTTCCCTTTTCTCCACTTCCTCACCAACACTTGTTATTTCTTATCTTTCAGACAGTGGCCATTCTGGCTGGTATGAGCCGGTATTTCACTGTGGTTTTGTTTTCCATTCCCCTAATGATTAGCAATGTGGAGCAGTTCGCCATCTGTAGTGTTTTTGAAGTTTTATGTTTTCATGTCTTATATTTAGGTCTTTATTCCATTTTGAGTTTTGTATATGGTGTTAGACAGTGATCCGGATTCATTCTCTTGTGTGTAGCTATGCAGTTTTCCCAAGACCACCTTTTTAGTTTTCTCTTCTTCAGCTTCTTTCATAATTTTCTTATAGTTTTCAGCATACAGTTCTTTCACCTGCTTGGTTAGGTTTATTCCTAGGTATTTTATTCTTTGATGCAATTTTAAATGGAACTGTTTTCTTGATTTCTCTTCTGATAGTTCAGTTAGTATATAGGAATGTAAGAGATTTGAGGGATTGTTTTTTTTGTATCTTGCGAATTTGCTGAATCCACTTATTAGTTCTGATAGTTTTTTGGTGGAATCTTTAGGGTTTTCCATACATAGTATCAAATCATCTGAAAATAACAAGAGTTTTACTTCTTCCTTACCAACTTGGATGCCTTTTCTCTCATTTCCTTGTGTTACTGCTGCGGCCAGAACCTCCAGGACTATGTTGAATAAAAGTGGTGACACTGGTCATCATCGTCTTCTTTCTGAGATTAGAAGAAAAGCATTGTTTTTCACCACTGAGTATGATGTTATCTGTGAGTTTGTTGTATATGGCCTTTATTATGCTGAAGTTATGTTTCCTCTATACCCATTTTGTTGAGACTTTAACATAAATGGATGTTGAATTGTGTCAAATGCTTTTTCAACATCTATGGAGATGATCATATTCTTCCTTTTATTAATGTAGTGTATCACATTGATTTATCAATTATGTTCCATCCTTGCATTCCTGGAATAAATCCCACTTAGTCATGATGGATGATTCTTTTGATATGTTTTTGAATTTGGTCTGCTAATATTTTGTTGAGGATTTTTGCATCTATGTTCATCAGGGATACTGGTCTATAATTCTTTTTTTATTATTTTGCTGTTATTAATATACAATTACATGAGCAACATTATGGTTACTAGACTCCCCCTATTATCAACTCCCCACCACATACCGCATTGCAGTCACTGTCCATCAGCGTAGAAGGATGTTATAGAATCACTCACTACTTGTCTTCTCTGTGTTATACTGCCTTCCCTGTATCCCCCCACCCCACCCCCACCCCCGCTACATTATGTGTGCTGATTGTAACAGCCCTTTCTCCCCCTTATCCTTCCCTTCCCACCCATCTTCCCCAGTCCCTTTCCCTTTGGTAACTGTTAGTCCATTCTTGGGTTCTGTGAGTCTGCTGTTTTGTTCCTTCAGTTTTTCCTTTGTTCTTATAATTCTTTTTTGTAGTGTCTTTGTCTGGTTTTGTATTAGAGTGATGGTGGCCTCATACAATGAGTTTCAACATATTCCTTTGTCTTCTACATCTTGGAATACTTTAAGAAGGATGGGAATTAGCTCTTTAAATGTGGTAGAAGTCAGCTGTGAAGTCGTCTGGTCTTGGACTTGTTTGCTGAGAGTTTTTTGATTACCAATTCAGTTTTGTTACTGGTAATTGGTCTGTTCAGATTTTCTGTTTCTTCCTGGATCAGTCTTGGAAGGTAGTACTTTTCTAGTAATTTGTCAATATCTTCTAGGTTGTTCAATTTATTGTATATAATTTTCCACCTCATTGTCTTATAATTGTTTTTATTTCTGTAGCACAAGTTCTAACTTTTTTGTTTCTGATTTTGTGTCCTCTTTTTTCTTGGTAAGGGTGGCTAGGGGTTTGTCTATTTATCTGTGTTCAAGAAAAACAAGCCCTTGGTTTCAATGATTTTTTTTTCTATTGATTTATTCTTCTTTTTATTTCTGCTATGACCTTTTTTATGTCCCTTCTACTAACTTTAGGCTTTGTTCTTTTTTTTTTCTAGCTCCTTTAGTGTGTGGTCAGATTATTTGGGACTGTTCTTGTTTCTTGAGGTAGGCCTGTATTGCAATGTACTTCCCTTTTAGAAACACCTTTCTTGCATCCCATGTATTTTCAACTATGTTTCTGTTTTCACGTGTCTCCATGTATTGTATGGTTTCTTATTTGATTTGGTCATTGACCCATTGATTATTTATAAGTATGTTGTTTAGCTTCCATGTGCTCCTGGGGGTTTTTTGTTTGTTCTCTTCTTGTAATTAATTTCCAGTTTCATACCATTGTGGTCTGAAATGATGCTTGATACAATTTCCATCTTTTTTAATTGACAGGCTTTTTTTTTATCCTAATATGTGATCTATTTTGGAGAACATTCCATGTACAGTTGAGAAAAATGTGTATTCTGCTGCTTTGAGGTGGAATATTCTGTATATACCTGTAAATTCCATCTGGTCTAATATATCATTCAATGTCAGTGCTTCCTTATTTATTTTCTGTCTGTATGAGCTATCCTTTAATGTAAGTGGGGTATTAACATATCCTAATGTGATTGTGCTTCTATTTCTCCCTTTAGGTTTATCAGCATCTGCTTTATACTTTAGGTGCTCTTATGTTGGTTACACAGATATTTACAATTAGATATCCTGTTGTTGGACTGATCCCTTTATCATTATGTTTTGTCCCTCTTTGTCACTTGTTACTTTGTTTTGAAATCTATTTTGTCTAATATTACTGCTACTCCAGCTTTCCTCTCCCTTTTATTTGCATGAAATATATTTTCCCATCCCTTCACTTTCAGTCTATGTATATCTTTAGGTTTTAAATGACTCTCTTGTAGGCATGTAGATGGGTCTTGTTTATCCATGTGCCACCCTATGTCCTTTGGTGCATATAGTCCATTTGCACTTAAGGTAATTACTGATAGGTATGTACACATTGCCTTTTTTTTTTCTATTAAGGTATCATTGATAAACAATCTCATGAAGGTTTTACATGAGCAACACTATAATTACAACATTCACCAATATTATCAAATCTTATTGCCTTTTTACTAATTTTTTTCTGGTTGTTTTTCTATTTCCTCTCTGTTCCTTTCTTCCTCTATCACACTCTCCCCTTGTTATGCTTTTCTTTAGTGTTATGCTTAGAGTCCTTGTGTGTGTTTATCTATTACAGGTTTTAGTTTTGGGGTTACCATAACATTTATGGATCATTTCCTAGTTTTTTAACAGTCTACTATATTAAGTTGATAGTTGCTTGATTTTGAACACATGTTACATTTTTATTCTTCCTCCTCCTCCACACTTTACATGTCATAATCCACCTTTTGTGTATCCCTTGACTAATTTTGTATGTAGCTTTTACTACGTTTTTTCAACTTCATGCTTGATTTGTAAGTAATTGGTCTACTACCTTTATCTTTATAAGGAATTGGTCTATTAACTTTACAGTTTCTTAAATATGTGTCAGTCTATACTAAGTTGATGGTCACTCAATTTAAAGTTTCTGCTGAGAAATCTGCGGATAGCCTTATGGAGCTTGCTGATTTTAAGATTCTCTACCTTTAATCTTTGCAACTTTATTTACTATGTGTACTGGTGTTATCTTCCTGGGGTTCATCTTATTAGATGCTCTCTGGGCTTCCAGGACCGGGATGTCTATTTCCTTTTCAAGACTGGGGAAGTTTTAAGCCATTATTTCTTCAAAGAGACTTGCTGACCCTTTCTCTCTCTCTTCTTCTAGGACCCCTATTATGCAAACAGTGTTTTGTTTGGGGCTATCACACAGCTCTCTTAGCATCTTCTCATTTTAGAAATTCTTTTTCTCTCTGTTCCTCAGCTTGGTTACCCCTGCTGTTCTCTATCTTCCATCACACTGATTCTTTTCTCTACTTCCAGCAGCCTGCAATTCATTCCCTCTATTGTATTTTTCATTTTAGTTACATATTCTTCAGCTCTGAGTGGCTCTTTTTCATATTTTCTATCCGTTTGTTGAAGTTCTCACTGAGATCATCAATTCTTTTCCCCAGTTCAGTGAGCATCTTTATGACTGTTAATTTGAATTCTTTATCACAAAAATTGCTCAACTCTATTTCATTTAGCCATCTTTCTGGTGTTTATCTTGTCCTATTTGGAACATATTCCTCTGTCTCATTATTTTATTGGGGTTTCTGTGTTTCTTTGTATCAGACAGATCAGCTATGCCTCCTGGTCTCTAAAGTAATGGCTTTATGAAGTGGGTGTCCTGTGGTGCCCAAAAGCTCAAGACACTCTGCTTTCCACAGCCTGATTCTCTTTTGCAGCTAAGCCACTGTTGCAGTTGGTGGGCTATGGGCAAGGCCCAACTTTCTGGCTGTCTGCCAGCAATGGCTGATCCCCACAGCTAGCCTCTGCATACCCTATGTTTGATGTGAGGTGCTTCTGCTGGGATTCACTGCAGGTGGGCCATCCTCTGCCTACTGGTCAGCAAGGGTCAAGCATGCCAGCTTGGGTGGGTATAGAGTGGGGCATTGGAGTAGAGCCAGTGGGGTAGATGGAGAGGTCAAGATTTAAGAGTTGTCTCCTGGAAGGTTTTGGCCAGTCAAGCTGTGGGAGTGCTGGGATAGCCAGGAAAGTATAGTCCACCCTCAGTCTACAGTCAGAAATATTGGACCACTGCTGGGCTGAGGGTGCTGGGAAGGGTGGGTACATGGGAATGCTGCTGCAGGGCTGACATGCCAGTGAGGGAGATGGAGTATTTTCGAGCTGGCTCCCACAGGTGCCCAACCAGTTGGGTTGAGGGTGGCTGGTAAAGTGTCATCTGCCTGCCCTTTCTCCTCCAGAGTTCCAACCCCAGTCCCTCTGGTACACTTTCTGATGCTGGTAAATCTTTCAAACTGCCACCTCTGTGTTGGGTCTCACTGGGACCAACAGAGTGTACTCCTCCTCCACAAGGGTCAGGAGTCTTGACCCACCACAGCTCTCCAATTCTCCCTGGCATCCAGCCCTGTTAATCACCAAAGCCCAAGATAATGTGGACTCATATTCCTGGAGCACATCTCCAGGACCAGGTGAGCAACATTCCTGAGCACTTATCCCCTCCCCACTTTGTTCCTCTCCCTCCCACTTGTGGGCAGGGATGGGGGAAGGGCTTGGGTCCTGATCAATCCAGCTTTTTCCCCTTTACCCTTCTCAATGTGGTCTTCTCTTCTTCACCAGGTGTAGATGGTCTGTTCTGCAATCTTCAGGTCATTTTCAGGTTTAGTTGTAGCTGCTGCAGTTGATTCCCCAGTGCACACCTGGAAGGAGGTTTTCACCTTGCCATCCTACTCTGCCACCTCTTTATCACTCCTCTAGAACTCTTGAATTACATACTTTAAATGAGTGGATTCCATGACATGTTAATTATAGTTTTTTAAAGAAAGTCAAAGTGTGTCCAATCCTAGGCCTAGAAAAAAGAACTTGAATCCACACCTTTCACCATATATAAGAATTAACTGAAACTTGATCATAGACATAAATGTAAATTATAAAACTTCCAGAAATAAGCGTAGAAAATCTTTGTGACCTTGAGTTATTCAATTCTCTTTGACACTAAAACCACAATTAATTTAAAAAAGTGATAAATTTTACTTCAAAATATTTAACTCTTCTGGTCTTTGAAAGATACCATAATGAGAATGAAAAGACAAGCCAAAGACTGGGATATAATATTTGTAAATCATACATATGATAAAGGAATTTATCCATAATTTATAAAAAAAATCTCAAACTCAATAAGCAACCAACTTTTTAAAAATACAAAAAATTAGAATAGATACTTCATAAACAAGTCATACAAATGGCAAATGAGACCATGAAAAGCTGATCAAAATCATCAGTCTTCAGGGAAATGCAAATTAACACTACAGTGGCAAACCAGTACATACCTACTAGAATGGCTAAAATTTTAAAAAATGCTGACCATATTAAATGCTGTTGAGGATATGGAAGAATTAGAACTTTCATACACTGCTAAGACTGTAAAATGGTACAACCAGTTTGGAAAATAATTTTGTACTTTCTTATAATGTTAAGCATATACCTACCATATGTTCCAGTCATTCCACTCCTAGGTATCTACCCAAACTTAAAGAATGTATATATCCAAAAACATGTACATAAATGTTCACAGCAGCCTTATTTGTAGTAGTCCCTAAAACTAGAAACACTCTAAATTGTTATCAACAGGTCAATGGACCAAAAAATTCTGGTATACTAATAACAAAATACTACTCAGCAATAAAAAGGAATGAGCTATCTATATACACAAAATTTATGAGTGTTAATTACATTGAGTGAAAGAAGCCACAATCATAAACATTTTATCACTCCATTTACATACAACCTAGATAAAAGCAAACTAACCTATAACAGAAAACAAATTAGTGGTTGCCTAGGGAAGGAAAAATTGCAAAGGGACATAAGGAAATTTTGGGAGTAACAGACATATTCATTCTCTTAACAATGGTAATGATTTAATGGTGTATGAAACAGATCAAATTTTATACTTTATATGCACTTTACTGTATGTCAATTATACCTCAATAAAGTTATTAAAAATATGAAAGTATCATAAAATGAAAAAAATTAAATAAAAAGCTGACTATATATTACCATTTACATGTCAGGGAAAACCAAAGTGAAGCTAAAAATGAAACTTCCCTTCCTTGCTATCAGTAGCAGAGAGCTTTGAAAATGGGAGTTGATGATGGGTCCCTCCCCTACTATCCTTATGGTGAGCATGTGTGGGGCTGGAGAGAGAAGACTCTTAAGAGCATGTGAAGTAGAATAGCTTTCATAAGACCCTCCTAATTTTCCTTTCCCTACTGTATCAAGCAGATGCTTGATGTCTATTGGACTGTCTTTACTTTCATGTGAAAGAACAGAAATAGAGTATTCAAGTTAGAGGGTGGATTCTAGAGTTAGAGCATGTGGGTTCATAGCTCAGCTCTACTGTTTACTAAAGGTGTGTCCTTGGCCGAGTCCATAACCTCCCTCTGCCTAACATCACATCTTAAAAACTTAATTTTAAAACATTTTTATGTTAGTTTTCTTTTTTGTACTCTTAATCACTTGGTGAGGAAACAGAAAACTTAGGAAGGCTTTTCTCTAGTGATTATTGCATTATATACATCTTTGTATGGTGACAAATGGTAACTTATTATGGTGAGCATTTCATAATGTCCTATGTGTTAAATCACTATGTTGTACACCTGAAACCAATATAATACTATATATCAACTATACTCCAGTAAAATAAATAAAGAGGAAATATACTGAAAGCTCCTCAAAGTTTTAAAACATCATGTCAAGCATAGAGAACAGGTTATTAGAAGACAGCATTTCGTTTCCAAATTCCAAATCAGTAATTCAATGATTCTCTCTATATTAATTACATTTATTCACTTGAGGAAATAAGTTAAAGTGGAATCTGTAGAGCAGATTATTCTGACAATGTTGAAAAGAGAGTTTAACAAACATAATTCTATAAGTGTATCAAATCAAACTGCATACCTTAAACTTACACAAAGTTATATGTCAGTTATATCTCAAAAATAAATTTTAAAAAATATAAAGGAAAAGAAACACAACTAGACTGTTAATTTAGCAATTACAATGTTACACACAATGTCCTCTCAAGTCAATCATGGTGATGTTAGGCTTGTTTTCAAAAAAGACAATACTGATTATTCATTTTTATTATACATTTACAATACTGCTTTGTTAATTTTACAGTATTGCAATTAATAAATGAAATATAGGCCAATTCCTAAACATATCAAAGATGATCCAGGGAGATATTATCGTAATTTGTTACTAAGATTTCTAATTCGACATTTTAAATAGTTTAAAATGCTATGCACACTGAACACAAATCTTCCAATCAGAGTCTGCCCATGGATTTACAAAGGAGTCCAAATGTCACCCAGCAGAAAAAATGAGAGTAGCAATGACATCACAACCAAGTTGTAATCTGGCCACCAAGTTATGTTTATTTAATGATGTGTATGATTATAAAATTTTTCTGCATATGTAGTTATTTTATAAATGATTTTGCAAGCAGCCTAAAAATATTCATTAGACAGTTGCTACAGCTAAAGCTGGAACTCAGTAGAAAGTACCAAGGGAAAGTATTAATTTTCATGGTCAGAAAGCATTATTCGTTCTTATTGTGAAGAACTCCAATAAGCATGTAATAAATTAATATTTAAGTGATCATTTTATTAGAAAAATAACAATTACCTGTGAGACACCCAACTTTTTACAAGCATCAAGAAAATTTTCTACATTTCTTCGACATTTTGCCATGCTCAATTTAGGCTGTAAGGGGAAAAAAGGTATTATTTTCAGGCTCATTTATACAGAAATTAATCAAAACTGAAAACTGAATTTACTGAGGTATACTATTTTAAAGACAGTTTCAAGAAGTTCTATCTTCCTTTAGAGAACTAACAAATTGTAGATATAACTTACCACTGCTGGTGATGGCACATGAATACTAGCTACAGAGCGTGGCCTTATATGATTGGCTAAATGGCAAAGAACAACCCCATCCATCAGTGCAGCTCCAATGTCATCAGGCAAAATTACTTTTAACCTGGATTCAAGATTCTAGAAGGAAATGGGTATAAATCACGGATATTCTATCTAAATATACATGACTCATATTTACATTACTAATCATTATATAATCCAAAATTTTAAAGAGCACTGAAAATAAAATCCATATACTTTGTCAATTTTCCAAGTTAAACCCATTTCTACAAATCAGATCTGAAAGGTTGATCTTACTTACATTGCGCAGCTGTCGTATTTGCTCTCGTTCTTCCCGTAGATGTTCCATTTTTCTTCTCATTGTAAATCCTGGATCTGCTGCCCCATATTCCTGGCGAGATGAGCGGCTAAAAGCTATAAAAACAGAGATTTCCTAGCTTATTACAAAGCTAACAGGAAGGATCAACCATCAGTGGGGAAAGAGGCACAATGAAAAGAATCAGTACAAAACTACATAAAACATTATTACTTATTCATACATTCTAAATACTTTTTACAGAATATAACTGAAATCAACTTATCTGGATAAATGAAAGCAACAGGTAAGACAAGTCTAACTATTTCTACCACCCACACATGTTCTTATTTAAATATTTGTTATTAGAAACTTATGATCCAGGTTAAAAATTATTATTGAACATAAGTCAGTCTTTATTATCTTTAAAGAAAAAGGAAATTATTCTTGAAGGTCAATATAGTTATTCAGGAATAAAAACTATAATTCAATACCTTGCCAAGTAACATGGATCCATTTTCTTTTGGGCTTGCCAAATGCGAAAAGATCCCTTTTTAAAACCACAATATAATGGAGTGCTATAATTTCAAACAGTGTTTGGTCTGCTGGCAGAGTGGTCATTCTAATAGCAGTCACAGTAGAGTAGAAATAAGACTGCAGTATATCTAAGGCAAAAAGCTGAGGTTTCAGGAGCTTGAAGGTAAAGAGGAAGAAAGAAATGGGGAGTGGGAATTGGAAAGACAAATAAGGTTAAGAGAAAATTGCTTTTAGGAGAGAGGAAAGAATCTGTGGGTACTTAAAACTATGGAAATCAATCCCATTTAAGCTGGGAAACTCTAGTTTCATATATAATCAATGTGTTATTAGCAAAATATATATTTACCTGATCTAGGCTTCAACCCAAAGGGACCATGTGAAAAACCATCAGCAGTTCTATCACATTCCTAAAAACAGAAAACAAACAAAATCTCTTTTCTTTCAAAATAATAAAGGTAGTTATCCATGTATACTCCAATTTTAGAAGTATTTATTTTTTCCATGATTAGTGGAGTAGAGAAAGGCAAATTACATTTCAATTTGAATTGATGACATTTCACTTTTAAAAGGCTTATAAGTATTTGCTAATTAACCTGTTACATAAGCCTTTAAATCCTTCTTTCATAGTATAAGGAAAATGAAAAAGAAAGTTAGTGACGTGTATAAAATAGATATTTTTGAATGAAGAACCAGCTTATCTCCCTAAAAACGAAGTAAATGTCAATGAAAAGTTAAGTAAAATTGGCCATATTTACTCAGCATCTACTGTGAACTTGACACTAAGTGGATAATCTAAGGCAAATCTACACATTGCATACTAATAGAGGCTGACATCTAATACTAACAGATGATAAATTATCATCTCTTCTATTCAAATGTACATTGTTTCAAAGTGCTTTCACATAATGCTGTGATGTGAAAAGAATTGTGGTATATTTTAAAAACCGAATTGGGGAGTCAGAAAATTTAGGCTTATTCTTGACCAAAACATTTCATTTCTCTGTTTCATCATTAAAATGGGGTACTGTCAAGAATAACTGGGATAACTAAAAGAAAGCACTTTGCAAACTATAAAGTAAGATAACACAATTTTAACAGTATCTTATTTAATCTGTGCAACAATGTGAATGAAGTAGCTACAGCCTGGGCTTCAGTCACTTCTCTTCCATTTATTGACTATAGAGTCTTTGGGAAAAGTTACCAGTCCCTTCAGCTGTAAAATGATAAGGTTAATACCCAGCTCACAGGATTGCTCTTTGGTTTAAATATACAGGCAAGCATTTTGTTAATGATATAATATTATACTAATTGTTTTTACCATTTTTCTTTCACAGATGGTATTAAAGCAACCAGACTTCTGTAGATTCTCAAAACCTTCTACTGATTAACATGTTAATGCAGCTGAAGTTGAATGTTAGCTACCAAAACATATGCTCACCACCCTATCTGTCCGTAAGTATCAATTTATCATTATTTCAGTTAAAGTGTTATGAATTTCCAGACAAAACTTTCACTAACTGAAATGCAAGCAAAAATGTATTATAAAATCAATATAATTTATTTGAGAAGCTGGCACTAATACTCTCCCCATGAACATAGTTCATAAAATCAAAAAGCAACTAGGCAGACAAGCAGTCACTTCTATGCTTACATTTGTCATAAATGAAAATAAAAGAAAGGATTTACAACAGCATGTGACAAAAGACTAGTTTTAGGATATCCTGACTTAAGTCAATTTCTAAAAGAATGCAAACCATTTTACCATTAATTTAGAAGCATTTTACAAAACTACTGTCCAAGTCCACTTAAAAGGGTTATAATGCAACTCACCCAAAACAATAGACAAACCTGGCTTTTTAATGAAATTAATATCACTGATATAAAATGAAATATTACCTTATTAATCAAATTCATACAGTGAATTTGGATCATCCAAACATTCAAAGCCCTGAATTCACCAAATGAATGCATGATTTATCTACTAATACAAATATACTTTTATAATACTAAATAAGGTAATCTGCAGAAGAGATACTGTTTAGAATTTTTTAAATGTATTTCTTGTTGTAAAGTAATAGGTTTAAGTAAATTAGAAGAATCAGTCATTCAAACCACCACAGTATTTGGTTGAGATCTTACAAACTAACTTTCATCTACTCCTTCTCCCTATGCTCTCTCCTCCCCCTCCTCCAGGTCTAAGATGCTGGGAAATCTGTAACCTCCTGTCGATAGGAACAACCCACTGCAGGGATGTTTCTCGTGGAAAAAGGAACTTTCTCTTGCATTGCTTTAAGACCTAATTGGTTACAAGAAAAACCAAAGGTCACTGCACAATGCTGAAGTACTTTTTCCAAATTTAAAATTTTAATTTGCTAAAATTTAAAGCTGCTCTTACCATTTATTTCTAAGTATGTATGAATTGCAAAATAAAAATTTTATAAAGTGAATTCTGTAACCTATAGGCAATTACCAATAAGTAATTTAAATAATATTTATTATGAATATTTATATAAAAAGATGGTGTTCTTAGAATATTTTATAGGGTAGGTGTGTACAAATTATCCCACTGGGGATTTCAAAATATGGATGAATAAATTACATTGAGGAAAAAAAAGAAAGATGAGGTTAGAAAAGACAAGGAAGAAACTTATGTAAACACATATAAAAACAGAACTTGTACCTCAGATGATACTGGAGGCTGTGGTGACATATTAGCATTATCACTGTCTTGCTAAAATATAAAAATAACAAGATGAAAGATGAAATTAAAATACAAATGATGATTTAGACATATAAAAGGAAAACTGAAAATTGTTTTGCTCAACTGCTAAATGAAGAATCTGGAAAATCCCACCTACCACCTTGCCATTCAAAGTGTGGTCTGTGAACCAGCAATATCAGCAACCTCTGGAAGCTTGTTAGAAATGCAGAATCTCAGGCCCCACCCAAGACCTACTGAATAAGAATCTGTATTTCAATAGGATCCCCAGATGATTCATAAGCACTTTAAAGTTTTAGAAGTACTATATACTCACAACAAATATTCTCCTATAAATTTATTTCCTTTAAATATCACAAATGAAAAAAACTTTTCATGATCCATGTATTAAGAATAATTCCTGACGGAAAATGGCAACAATATGTTACAATCTGAGACAAGTAAATGGAAGCATGCAAAAATTCCATCACCCCAATAAGAACTTTTACCTGGAAAATTATGTGTATCTAATATAGGCTTAGAAATAATTACACAGAATTTAATTGCATAAAACAATAGTAAATGGTCCATGTCTTTGAATGACTACTACCAAGCAAATATGAAAATCTTACCATTTAATCTTGAATATGCATACCACACAGGACATTTATTCATCATTCAACAAATGATTATTAATGACCTACTATATGTCAGACACTGTGCTAGACACTGGGTATATTGAAATTTAGTAAAATATCCACTCAAGGATCTCTCAGTCTAGGGCAAAAATAGATTCATTTATACAGGTGCTACAACCTTCTCAGTACAATACAGTAACAGAGCTATGCATAGCATATTATGAAGCATAGATTAGGGGCACTTGGGGAAAGGTGGGGGTGTGAAAAAAGACAACTTCTCTGAGAAAGTAAAAAACTGAGCAGGTGTTTACCAGAAAGGAAAGGAACAGCACTCCAAGATGAGAGGACAGCAAGGACAAAGGCAGAGAGGAAATAAATGAAAGGATGTGGCAGAAAACCTGTGAGCAGTTCAGTACTGCTGGATAGTATGGTCAAGCCATGGCAAATTGCTGAGTTGAGGCTAATGTGGTGAGAAGAGGCTTGATCAGGACCTAGAATTTACCTTCTAAGTGATGGGGAGACATTGTATGTTAGTAAGCAAGGAAATGGCTTGATCATATCTGTGTAGTTTCAAACAATCATTGTGTCTGCAGGGAGGAGAATGGACTGGACAAAGAGTTTAAAGAGCAAGGATCCTATTGCAATAGTACAATCAAGAAATGGTGCAGGCCTCTACCAGGGCAGAAATAGCAGAAATGTAGGTGGGGAATGTATTACCAATATTTCAGTACCATAAGAAAAAGTAGATCTTAGTAACTGATTAGATATTGAGGCAAGTAGAGCCAAAGTAGATACAGAACATAAAGGGACAGGGAGTACAGCCAAGCTGAACCTATAGGTCAGAGTTCAGCAAACATTTCTTGTGTGATTCTATTTCGTATTATTAAAGGAGTTTTTAGAAGCCCTACCAAGTACCCAACCTCAAATTAATTCCCACTCTCTCCAAACAAAAATACACAAAGCTTAAGTATTTATGACGATGAGATTGTGTCATTTGAAAATGCCAGGCTGCTGCACAGCTTATAAGAGTGAGGTAGAAAACTTTATGGCAATGCACAAACTATAGAAATATAATCTTAAATGTTGAAATAGTACACAGAATTTAGAAAGAGATTAATCATTTCCAAAAAAATCTCAACTGACTACCAGGTTGATTAGGAAGATAAAAGATGAGAAAATGTTAATTCATGAAGTATAGTTTCAAAATAAATGCTGTTAAAATTCTAAAACAAATTCTAAATAACGGACATATGGAAATTACACAATTAAATTAGTAACTGCAAGATGATGCTCACTCTTTATTACTGGAAAAAACTACTGCCTTATATCAATAATAAAGAAACAAAGATTGCATTTTTCTGAGTGAACTACATATAAAATTTAAATATTTTAAATAACTGTTAATACTTTTTCTCACCTCATCGTTTTCATTGCAACTTGAACTCTTCCTTGATGATTTATACTGAAAAATATTTAAAACACACTTTATTTTTTCTTGAACATACGAATTCTTTACTAGTAAATTACATGTGATGTTCATTCATATTTTGGTATTTTTATTAAATTATCTAATACTGTTTAATCACATAACCAGTTTAAATAGTATACTACTTACTAATAGTTAACACATACAGCACTTTCTACATGTAAGGCACTGTTCTACATACATTTATCAACATTTCCTTCCTAAGCCAATCCATTTCCATTTATTCAGGTTTGCTGAGAGTTAAGTTCTCCTCTTTCTTAACTCACTACAGCCAAATCTCTCTCAGACTTACTTCTGAATTCTCACACTACCACCCTATCCTAGGACCCCATTATTTGACACCTAGTCTGCAATCTCAGTATTCAAGAATGCCGTTTATTGTCAGCAAACCTACCAATTTCAAGTAAACAAAACAAAACAAAGACCACTATATTAAATGTATATACTGACTGTACAGTACAGCAATAGTGATAAAGAGCTAACACACCAGTGCTTACTATATGCCAGGCACTGATTGAAGTGTTACATGTATTAACTCATTTAATCTTTATAAACAACCCTGAAGTAAATACTATCATCTCCACTTTATACTTATGCACAGAGGAAATATGCTTAAAATAAAAAATTCCAGTAAGTGAAAAAATGCTTGTTTTTAGAATCAAAAATCAAGGAAGTACAGTATGACAACCACTAGAGTTCTTACTTCTGATTCTTCCTCACCACAAACAATCCTGCAATCACTGGCAGGTTAATCTTACAACACTACTTACAATTCATGACTCTCCTGTTGCCTACTTTCAGAATATGTCCAAATTTCTTTGACTGGCATTCGAGGTTCTATTCAATGGCCCCCTTTATTTATGCAGCTTTATCTTCCATAACTCTTGGAAAAACAGATAACCAACCTGATAGCTCAACCACAGATTGGGGTATAAGCAGTATTAGTGAATACAAATATAAGAACTAAGTTCCTCTACTGTCCCTTCTGTGACTTATGACAATTATCACTTACCTACCAAAGTAATCTTATCAACTGACCCTAGATACAGCCTCAATATGCTTTCAACTCAATGTTCCAGATAGCCACTGAACAGAGTTGGCGTGTGTGGATAAACTTACTTGCCATCCTACACCTGATGGTCTCTGAAAGCACTATTCTTGGTTTTATTCTACTTCAACAAAAGAATGACATTTAGACAGTGGACACCAGGAACCCAAGATGGTATCAGTCATACCAAGAGAGGAGAAGGAACTCATGGACGTCAAAAACAGGAGAGCTGCCAAGTTGGATACTGCTGTAAGATTTCACCCCTAAAGGCACTGTTGGAGTGTTTCAAAGATGATCCTACCAGTATTACAAGTATGTCAGTGTGAAGAAAAGGAGCACCACTGGTGTTTCTATGCTTCTGGCAGATTGAGTGCTTTTCAACGACTTCCTTTCTTACAAGGAATTCAAACATGAGCAGCTACACAAGTACTACTGAAGAGGGCTCAATGTGGACTGTGGAGGGCCCAGCCTGCATTCCTGACCATGACCTTCTTTGCCCGGCACCCCTGATCTTTGCTGAATCCTTTCATATATTAACTGAGAATTAACACCTGATAAAAGACAACTGGTACAAAACAAAACAAAACAATGACATATGGGTGAATAATAAACTGATGTTTATTAAGCATATATTCTGTGGTAAGTGCTGTTCTAAGCACTTTATGTTATTAAATAACACAACAATAGTAATAACAACCCTGTGAAGGAAGATACTGTTAGAGTCATTTGAAGATTAAAAACAAAAAATTAAAGCCCAGCAAGATTATGTAATTTGCCAAAGTCACATAGATAGTAGACACACAAACAAGGAAAGAAAGTGGTTTGATTCTAGAAGCCAAGGCTCTTAACCATTATGTTATGCTATACCCCATCTCTATATCTTGAATGGTTAGTGGAAATTTGCCAGGCATAAAAAGAACTAGTGGACATTCTCAGAAGGAAAGCATTAAGGAGAAAAAAAGTCACTTTATGCAGAAAATGAATGGCAGTAGTATGGCTAGAGAGGAGAGTGAATTGTAGCAGGTAATAAAACTTAGAGAAGTAGGTAAGAATGGCCCATGAACTTTTTTTTAAATCCAAATTTATATTACTAATAATGGAGAGACAATGAAAAAATTTATGCCAGGGATTTGTCTAAGGATTGTGAAACTAGAGAAAGGGGAACATTAAAAAATAATTACCATTATCCAGAAGAATGAGGACTCGAACAAAAGGGCAGTAGAGATGAAGAAAGGGATCAACTGGAGAAAGGGTATATAATGGACATCCCGGTGACCAATTCAGTGAGAGGGAAAGATCAAGTAGAACTGAGTTACGGAGCTTAAACAACTGGGTAGATACTGGTACTGTTAACTAAAATAAAGAATGGAGAGGGGAACGAGTTCCATGGGAGCCGGGAAGAGACATACTGAATTTGAAATATGTAGGGCATCCAGACAACTAGAAACATAGGTGTGCAGACCAGAAAAAAAGTTATGAGATGAACATTAGATGCAGCCAAATATAAGAAACATCTGGAGTCATAAAAGCTTCAGAGACAGTTTTTAGAGTAATAAATAGGGAATGAGAACCTAAAAGAGAACAGACAAGTCAGAAAAAAAGTTAGACAAAAACATAAAAAAAAAACACGTGAATCATGGAAGGAAAAATGAAGTAGAAACCAAGAAAGCAGTTTCAAGAAGAGAGATGCAGTCATCACTGTGAAATACTACATGGGATTTTGCCATTAGCAGGTACATTTTAAGCTCTAGTGAGGGAATATTTCAATGGAGAAATGAACTGAAAGGCAGACTTCAGTGGATTAAGGGTTGATCAAAAACTAGAGATCTCAAAATAGCAAATTTTGCCCTAAAAGAAAGCAAAGAGATAAGGCAAGAACTGAAAATATACTCAGAGATAATGACTGAGTTGGGGCCTATTTATAAGACAGAAGCGAAGAGACAGAAAGGACACAGAAGAATGAGTGGATAATCGAAAAAGGAAACAAAAAGGACATGAAGTCAAGAACAAAGATAATGAGTTGTTTTAACTACAAAACTTCTATAAACAAGAATTAAAATATTCATCTAACATGAAAACTTAGAAAGGTATTTAGTTTCCATTACTGCACACATTTATTTGTTTATTTTGGTATCATTAATATACAGGTACATGAGCAATATTGTGGCTACTAGATTCCTCCCATTATCAAGTCTCCACCACATATCCCATTACAGTCACAGCCCTTCAGCGTAGGAAGACCCTATGGAGTCACTACTTGTCTTCTCTGTGCTATACTGCCTTCCCACTGCCCGCTCCCTACATTATGTGTGCTAATCATAATGCCCCTTATTACCCTTATACCTCCCTTCCCACCCTTCCTCCCCAGTCCCTTTCCCTTTGGTAACTGTTAGTCCATTCTTGGGTTCTGTGAGTCTGCTGCTGTTTTGTTCCTTCAGTTTTTGCTTTATTCTTACACTCCACAGATGAGTGAAATCATTTGATACTTGTCTTTCTCCACTTGGCTTATTTCACTGAGCATAATACCCTCTAGATCCATCCATGTTGTTGCAAATGGTAGGATTTGCTTTCTTCTTATGGCTGAATAATATTCCACTGGGTATATATACAACATTTACTTTATCCATTCTACTGATGGACACTTAGGTTGCTTCTATTTCTTGGCTATTGTAAACAGTGCTGTGATAAACACAGGAGTGCATATGCCTTTTTCAAACTGGGCTGCTGCATTCTTAGGGTAAATTCCTAGGAGTGGGATTCCTGGGGCAAATGGTATTTCTATTTTGAGTTTTTTGAGGAACCTCCATACTGCTTCCCACAATGGTTGAACTAATTTTCATTCCCACCAGCAGTGTAGGAGGGTTCCCCTTTCTCCACATCCTTGCCAACATTTGTCGTTGTTTGTCTTTTGGATGGTGGCCATCCTCACTGGTGTGAGGTGATATCTCATTGTGGTTTTCATTTGCATTTCTCTGGTGATTAGTGATGTGGAGCATCTTTTCATGTGCCTGTTGGCCATCTGAATTTCTTCTTTGGAGAAGTGTCTGTTCATGATCTCTGCCCATTTTTCAATTGGGTTATTTGTTTTGTGTGTTGAGGCATGTGAGTTATTTATATATTTGGGATGTTAACCACTTGCCAGATATGTCGTTTACAAATATATTCTCCCATACTGTAGGATGCCTTTTGTTCTACTGATGGTGTCCTTGGCTGTACATAAGTTTTTAATTTGATACAGTCCCACTTGTTCATTTTTGCTTTTGTTTCTCTTGCCTGGGGACATATGTTCATGAAGAAGCTGCTCATGTTTATATTCAAGAGAGTTTTGCCTAAGTTTTCTTCTAAGAGTTTTATGGTTTCATAACTTACATTCAGGTCTTTGCTCCATTTCAAGTTTACTTTGGTGTATGGAGTTAGACAGTAATGCAGTTTCATTCTCTTACATGTAGTTGTCCAGTTTTGCCAACACCTGCTGTTGAAGAGACTGTCATTTCCCCATTGTATATCCATGGCTCCTTTATCATATATTAATTGACCATGTACGTTTGGGTTAACATCTGGACTTTCTATGCTGTTCCACTGGTCTATGGGTCTGTTCTTGTGCCAGTACCAAATTGTCTTCGTTACTGTGGCTTTCTAGTAGAGCTTGAAGTTGGGAATCGAGATCCCCCCTGCTTTATTCTTCCTTCTCAGGATTGCTTTGGCTATTCGGGGTCTTTTGTGGTTCCATAGGAATTTTAGAACTATTTGTTACAGTTCGTTCAAGAATGTTGTCAGTATTTTGATAGGGATTGGATTGAATCTATAGATTGTTTTAGGCAGGATGGCCATTTTGACAATATTAATTCATCCTACCAAAGAACATGGGATGAATTTCCGTTTTTTAGTGCCCTCTTAAATTTCTGTTAAAGAGTGTCTTGTAGTTTTCATGGTATAGGTCTTTCACTTCCTTGGTTAGGTTTATTCCTACGTATTTTATACTTTTTGATGCAGTTGTGAATGGAATTGTTCCCTGATTTCTTTCTGCTAGCTCATCATTAGCATATAGGAATGCAACAGATTTCTGTGTATAAATTTTGTATCCTACAACTTTGCTGAATTTAGATATTAGTTCTAATAGTTTTAGAGTGAATTCTTCAGGGTTTCTTATGTACAGTATCATGTCATCTGCAAAGAGTGACAGTTTGACTTCTTCCTTACAAATCTGGATGCCTTTTCTTTGTGTTGTCTGATTGCCATGGTGAGGACCGCCAGTACTCTGTTGAATAAAAGTGGGGTATGTGGGCATCCTTATCTTGTTCCGGATCTTAGAGTTAAAGCTTTCAGCTTCTTGCTGTTAAGTATGATATTCGCTGTTGGTTTCTCATACATGGCCTTTATTATGTTGAGGTACTTGCCCTCTATAGCCATTTTTTTGAGAGTTTTCATCACGAATAGATGTTGAATTTTGTCGAGTGCTTTTTCAGAATCTATGGAGATGATCATGTGGTTTTTGTCCTTCTTTTTGTTGATGTGGTGTTGTTGATGGATTTTCGAATGTTGTACCATTGTTGCATCCCTGGGATGCATCCCACTCGATCATGGTGTATGATCCTCTGGATATATTCTCGAATTTGGTTTGCTAATATTTTTTTGAGTAATTTCGCATCAATGTTCATCAAAAATATTGGATTGCAGTTTTCTTTTCTTGTGGTGTCTTTGACTGCTTTTGGTAGTAAGAGTGATGCTGGTTTCACAGAATGAGTTTTGAAGTATTCTGTCCTCTTCTATTTTTTGGAAAACTTTAAGACTGGGTATTATGTCTTCTCTAAATATCTGATAAAATTCCGTGGTGAATCCATCTGGTCTGGGATTTTATTCTTGGATAGTTTTTTGATTACTGATTCAATTTAATTGCTGGTAATTGGTCTGTTTAGATTTTCTGTTTCTTCCTTGGTCAGTCTTGGAAGGTTGTATTTTTCTACAAAGTTGTGCATTTCTTCTAGGTTATCCAGATTATTAACATATAATTTTTCATAGTATTCTCTAATAATTCTTTGTATTTCTGTGGTGTCCGTCATGATTTTTCCTTTCTCATTTCTGATTCTGTTTATGTGTGTAGATTCTCTTTTTTCTTCTGGTAAGTCTGGATAGGGGTTTATCTATTTTGTTTATTTTCTCAAAGAACAAAACTCTTGGTTTCATTAATTTTTTCTATTGTTTTATTGTGAATTTTATTTCTTCTCTAATCTTTATTAAGTCTCTCCTTCTACTGAGTTTGTTCTTTTTCAAGTTTCAATAACTGTGAATTCAGACTATTCATTTGGGATTGTTCTTTCTTCTTTAAATTGGCCTGGATTGCTGTATACTTTCCTTAGAACAATGTTCGCTGTGTCCCACAGAAGTTGGGGCATTGTGCTATTGTTTGTCTCTGTATATTGCTTGATCTCTGTTTTAATTTGGCCACTGATCCATTGATTATTTAGGAGCATGTTGTTAAGCGTCCATGTGTTTGTAGGACTTTTTGTTTTCTTTGTACAATTTATTTCTAGTTTTATTCCTTTGTGATCTGAGAAGTTGGTTGGTAGAATTTCAATCTTTTTGAATTTACTGAGGCTCTTTTTGTGGCCTAGTATGTGGTCTATTCTAGAAAATGTTCCATGTGCACTTGAGAAGAATGTATATCCTGTTGCTTTTAGGTGGAATGTTTTATAAATGATCTGTTAGGTCCATGTGTTCTAATGCACTATTTAGTGCCTCTGTGTCCTTACTTATTTTCTGTCTGGTTGATCTGTCCTTTGGAGTGAGTGGTGTGTTGAAGTCTCCTAGAATGAGTGCATTGCATTCTATTTCCTCCTTTAATTCTCTTAGTATGTGTTTCACGTATGTACATGCTCCTGTGTTGGGTGCATAGATATTTATAATGGTTATATCCTCTTACTGGACTGTCCCCTTTATCATTATGTAATGTCCTTCTTTGTCTCTTGTGACTTTCTTTGTTTTGAAGTCTATTTTGTCTGATACAAGTACTGCCACTCCTGCTTTTTTCTGTTAGTTGCATGAAATATCTTTTTCCACCCCTTCACTTTTAGTCTGCGTATGTCTTTGGGTTTGAGGTGAGTCTCTTGTAAGCAGCATATAGATGGGTCTTGTATTTTTATCCATTCAGTGACTCTATGTCTTTTGATTGGTGCATTCAGACCATTTACATTTAGGGTGATTATTGATAGGTATGTACTTATTGCCATTGCAGGCTTTGGATTAGTGGTTACCAAAGGTTCAAGGGCAGCTTCTTTACTGTCTAACTGTGTAACTTAACCCACTTATCATGCTATTATAAACACAGTCTGGTGACTCTTTATTTCTCTCCCTTCTTTTTCTTCCTCCTCCACTCTTCATGTTAGGTGTTTTATTCTGAACTCTTTGTTTTTCCCTTGATTCACTCTGGATAGCTGATTTTATTTTGCAATTAGTTAGTATTTAGTTTGTCTACTTCCTTCCCTGTGGTTTTACTGGTGACAGCTATTTAGCTTTAGGCATACTTCCATCTATAGGAGTTCCTTTAAAATACACTATAGAGATGGTTTGTGGGAGGTAAATTCCCTCAACTTTTGCTTATCTGGGAATTGTTTAATCCCTCCTTCAAATTTAAATGATAATCTTGCTGGATACAGTATTCTTAGTTCGAGGCTCTTCTGTTTCATTCCGTTGAATATATTATGACATTCCCTTCTGGCCTGTAAGGTTTCTGCTGAGATGTCCAATAGCCTGATGGGTTTTCCTTTGTCGGTGATCTTTTTTCTCTCTCTGGCTGCTTTTAATACTCTGTCCTTGTCTTTGACCTTTACCATTTTAATTATTACATTTCTTGGTGTTTTCCTCCTTGGGTCCCTTGTGTTGGGACATCTGTGGACTTCCATGGCTTAGGAGACTATTTCCTTCCCCAGATTGGGGAAGTTTTCAGTAAGTATTTCTTCAAAGTCACTTTCTATCCCTTTTTCTCTCTCTTCTTCTTTTGGTACCCCTATTATGTGAATATCATTCTGTTTGGGTTGGTCACACAGTTCTCTTAATATTCTTTTGTTTCTAGAGTTCCTTTTTTCTCTCTCTGCCTCAGATTCTCTGTATTCCTGTTCTGATTTCTATTCCACTAACAGTCTCTTCCACTGCATTGTCTGCCCTTAAATCCTTCCATTGTTTGTTTCATTTCTGTTATCTGCCTCCTGAATTCATCCCTTAGCTCCTGAATGTTTCTCTGTAGCTCCATCAACATGCTTATGACTTTTATTTTGAATTCCTTTTCAGGAAGATTGGTGATTTCAGTCTCACCAAGTCCTCTTTCTGGTTTGAGGGATTTTGGATTGAAGAAGGTTCTTCTGCCTTTTCATGGCAATGTGAGGGGTCACCAGCAAGTGGCGCATGTGTCATCTGGGATAATAAAGTTCCTTCCTGCCTGCCGATCACCTTGCCTGTCTCCACTGTTTGTGCCAGTTAATCGCACACAGGGAGCAGCCTCTGGGTTAATGCCCTAGGTTGCCGTGGCGGGGTGGTCCTCAGAAAAGTGTAGAGCACTGTCGGGGATTGAAGGCCAGCAGCGCACATCTCCCGCAAGGACAAGGCATCTTCGTGCCTCCCAGTCTCTGTACCTGTCTCCTCTGTCTGTGCCGGTCAACCGCGTGCAGGAAGCAGCCTCCTGGTTAATCTCTTAAGCTGCCCTGAGTGGGGTGGCCCTCAGGATGGGGCCTAGGGCACTGGTGGGGGTCACAGGCAAGCGGCGTATGTTCTGCTGCGAGAACAAAGACCCTTCGTGCCTCCCATACTCTGTGCCGTCTCCTCTGTCTGTGCCGGTCAATGGTGTGCAGGGAGCAGCCTCTGGGTTAAGCCCAAGCTGCCATGGGTGGGGCAACCCTTGGGATGGCCTAGGGCACTGGCGGGGGTTGCTGGTGAGCGGCATGTGTTCTGATGCGAGCAGAAAGACCCTTCATGCCTCCCGCACTCTGCGCCCATGTCCACTGTCTGTGTTGGTCAAATGCACAGGGAGCAGCCTCTAGGTCTGGGCCTGTTAGCCACACACAGGGAGAAGCCTCTGTATTAAGCTGTGTGGTTACTGTAGGCGGGGCTGCTCTCTGGCTGGTCTGCACCAATGGCAGGGACAGCCAGTTTACTCGCAGGTGTCAGTAGGGAAGAAGGAACAGCAGGCTGCTTATCGCAATGAGGGCCCTCAGAGCTGAATTGCCAACCAGGTGGATAGGGCGCCTTAAGTTCCTTAAAGTATCCAGCCTGCGGGCTCAATGTGCCAGGATGATTTTGTTCACCTGTTAAATCCTTGTCCCTTTAAGACTTTTAAAGTGCCTGCTTTTCTTTTGTCCCAGGGCAGCCAGCTGTGTGAACCTGTTCACAGTCTTAGTCTCAGATTTTGATTTTCCACTCCTCTAATATGCAGAGCACCATGCAGTGTGTGTCTGTGCTCCTGAGGCAGATTACTTGGGCCGGTTATTTAGCAGTCCTGTGCTTCCACTCCCTGCCCACTCTGATTCTTTTCCTCCCGCCAATGGGGTGGGTGGAGTGCTCAGGTCCCAGCAGTTCATGGCTTCGTATGTTACCCTTATCTGTAAGATGTTGGGTTCATGCAGATGTATCTTGGCTGGTGTACTGTATCTTCTGATCACTCTTTTAAGAATAGTTGTATTTGCTGTATTTTCAAAATATATATGGTTTTGGGAGGAGATTTCTGCCACCCTACTCACACTGCCATATCCTCTACTGCACATATTTAAAGGTCCTAAAACCCAAATCTAATACATATAGATTTGAAAATATTCTGTATAAGTCCAACTTTTACTAATTCAGCTTAGCTGTCCTCAATTATGAGCATCAGCCTGAATAACTGAAGTTTTATTATATCTAAACACATTAGTCTGAATAACTCTTTTATTATATCTAATACTGTACCTAATATCAAATTCTGTAATAAAGGCCTGTTTATAAACGAGAAAAATAGAAAGGTCAGTTCATCTCCAAAGCTTATATTAATTTCAGAGAAGAGATAGCAACTTGTGCACAAACTCTAACTCAGAACAAATCAGGTTATTTCACAAGCCGCTGACTTCCCTATTCAGTATAAAATTAACCATTATCATAGGAAATATATAAAATGTTTTCCTTACAGTCAGCCTTTAAGTTAAAATACTCTAGTGTATATGTGAGATGAGATATGTATTTTAAGACTCGCCATAATGTTTTATCACCATAGTAATGAGTTACATTTGAAGACATATATGGCATTACAAAAACAAACAGCATAATTACTCTAATGCTTTTTAATTTTATTTCTTTAGAAATCAGTCATCAAATTCATTTAGAAATTCATTTATCATCTTGCAAAAAATTAAAGCTAATTTACATTAAACATACTTTATCAGCAAAAAGTAGATTTTAATAGTTTATGTATCTTATTAAATAATATGAATACATTTCTATAAAAGATTTTTAATAAAGTTGTATTTCCTAGAATGTCTTTACTTTGAGAAATACAGTAATTTTATTTTGGCAAAAAGAACATTAAAGTTTACTTACTAGAATAGTAATCTACACAGTAGTGGCCTGGGATCCTAAAAGAATTACTGTAACTTCTCTACAGGGGTTTACTTACTTATATAATCTGATGCAATTCATGTTCTTGCTCACATAATTTGGCTAATACGTTGAAACTTTTTTTTTTACTTAGTTTCAGGGACTTACCTGAAAAACAAACTACCCAAAATTAGTCTTGGTAACTAAAAAGCAACAATGGAGAGACATTCATACCCAAACACACACATAAACACTTTCAATAAATATACTGAATTATAGCATCATGAATAATTTACCATGAAATACAAAGAAATCATTTGGCTCACTCATTTATGTTAGGATAAGTTACACAATAGCTCTGTATGTTTCTCAATACAGCAAAGCTAAAGGAGCCATCACTGAGCAAGCTGAGTGATAATTTAATCTATAGTAGTATATTTTAATGTTTAATGAACTATAAATCCAGATTAGGTTCAGCAATATATCCTATGAATTACCCTTTTGATTCTCTGGAGATAAGTGACTAAGAGAAAATTTCCTTTTGAAAGAAAGACACTTTATAGAAATTGATGATGTCTTAATCATAAAAATACTGGCAATTTTGAGTAATGGTTTTGTTAGAGACTAGTATCTCAATTTTACATTTTTACATCTTTGGAAAAATTGTTGAAGTTCAACTCTTTTGCACTGTACTAACACTGACATCTTCTGACTATTGAGGAGAACTACACATCTCCTTAAAACATTCCCCAGTGACTAAAGCTTAGCACTGTACCTACTTTAATAAGTATGGAAGAAATTAATATCTGTTGAATGATGATTATGTAAAGGACACTTGAAAAATCTCATTTTATCTCGTAGCAACTTATAAAATAGCAATATTACAGAAAGTATGTTTAAGCCATAAAAAATAAAATACTTGTCAACAAATGATGCTATTAAATCAAAGAACTATCTTTATAAGATTGAGGCCTCTGTTAAGACTTTATTGAGAAGTTCACCTGAGTTACTGTAAAATAGTTAAAAAAACAATAAAACTGTATTGGCTTGAAAGTGTTTGCTTGTTTGATATTAGGCTATCCAAGTAGATAAACAGGCAGTATAGCATAGGTTTTGGGTTCAAATGTTGATTCGGTTGCTTATTTGCTAATTGACCTGAAGCATATTACTTAGCCTCTCTGCGCCTTAATTTCACCATCTGTAAAATAGGAATGATAATAATTATACTTACTTCATAGGGCTGTTATGAAGATTAAATAAGTTGATATTTATGAAGTACTTAGAATAGTACCTGGCACTTAATAAATGCTATGGAAGTATTTTGATAGTCAGAATTTATATCCTTTTACTATACTAGTACATCAAAAAAATACCAAAATCTCCTTTATTTATTAGAAAAACTAAAGTTTCCTCAACATCATCAGTAATTCATCAAGTTTTATCTACTAACAATTTTAAAGGGTGCCTTTGTTCAAGGTCCAATGAATTAAAAGAGGAGACTTTAGACTAAACGCCAGAGAAACTTCACATCTGTAAAGGGTTGGGGTAAACAGAGTTCCACCATTACCGACCAGTGTTCTGCTTAGAATGCCCTTCCCTTTTTGCCTATGTCTTTTATTTCTTCATTAGCCCTTTCATATTGACCAGTAACCTGAGGCTTATTAAATGCATTCAGTAATTATTTGTTGAAGGATTAAACTTAACACAGACTTGCTAAGACATGTAACGTTTTTGTTTTGGTCATATAGTATTACTTCCAAAGATATGTTATACTCCCATATAAGGAAACTTTTCAATGTGCATAAAGACCCACTTTTATCAAACAAAAAAAAATGAAATATAATTCTATTTGCTATTGATATTACATATAACTTAGCTTAGAACTATGAATTTAGATAAAATTGTTATTATTAGATAAAAATTAGGCTTTGAGAAACAGAACAGGCGTACAAAGACAACAGAATTTGCTATTTAAGGAGCAGGAGCTTGTTTACATTGTTCATTTGAGTCAGAAAATCCAATAATGGATTCTGATTTGTACTGAAGACTATTACAATGTTGATGACTGTTATCTGCAAATACAGCAGACCTTAACCACAAAGAGAAAATATTACAATATTTAAAAAGATATACACAGTAAAATTTTATTAAAACCCTGTTAACTAGAAATTTGGGGAATTTCCAATTTTTTGAGCTTTTAATTTAGCTAAGATGAAAGATCATCTTAAGAAATCTATTAAGGTAACAAAGAAAAAAGAAAATGGAAGGAAAATGCATTCAAACATTTTTAGAACCATGTAAATAGCATTTATTTACACAGAAACAGTTAAATTCTAATTGCAAATATGTATCAACTATTGAAAAATATCTAACAAAAGACCTTTTGTGGGCAATTCTTTTAAAGCAGTACTAAATATTGCTATGTCAGACAGTATAGCAAACATTCACCTTTCCTGTAAAACATTTGGTAAATCACTCAGATTGATCTACTACTCATTCTTAATTATTCTGCATTACTGGAATTTAATGGATATACCTGGATCATATTATCTGTACCACATGCATGTGGGAAATCAAGATAAAATCACACATTTACTATATTTAACTACAGAGTTATAGTCTACCTTATTAACACAAAATAAAAATGATAAAATCAAAATTAATAATTACAAAGTAAATTTTACAATTTGATAAAGTACCTTGAAATATTCTTTTCTAATCTGTTTGCTCCGCCTCCTTTCTTCACTCTGCCAGATTATAGGGTGAGATTCTGGCCAGTGTTGTTCATCTATTTGATCCTTTGGATTTTCTAAGGGCTGTAATGAGACAATTTCTTTTAGCTCAATAAATAACAATATATTAGATATAATAGTAATTTAATTTCCTCTTACCTGCCATGTAAGGGGTGATAATGGTGAATTAGTTTCATCTGCTGAAACACTAAAAAATTAAACATACCTTAATATGTTAAAGTACTTAGAATTACCCTTATACATTATAGAATTTACCCATGCCCATGCTTTGAACTAACAACATAAAACTTAAAGTTGACAGGAACATATTTAAATGCCTGATCACTTATATCCCTTAAAAAAAAACACCAAAATAGGTTTATTTAATATCACTTTTTGCATAGGACTACTTTAAGAACTTTTTAGGGGCCAAAAGAAATGTAATATCTGGAGACATATAATCAAAGAGCAGACAGGATATTTATTACATTGAAATCATTCCCAAAAACTTAAAGAGAAAAAAAAGGCAAACACAATTTCTTTAGACAAAGTTATTTTGCCTAAATGCCAAAGAGCGTAGGGGAGTAATTCTTTTTTGCCCACTGAATTACTGATTATAAGCCTCTAAACCTTTGTTGTGACACACAGGGACTATGGTAGAAATTCTTCGCATCTAGTTTTTTTACAGGGTAAAGTAGACCATGCATGCTGTTATTAGGCAGCAGATTTGAACAAGGAGTTCCTTTGGAATAAATAAACAAAATGAACACTTGAGCTGTAATTATTCAGTACTGTTGTAGTACTTCTCTATAGTACAGTAAGAAAAGAAACACTTTTTCAAAATTATACAAAACATGATTTAACCAAGATAAAAAACACAAAAATCTATTACTACTAAGAAAAGGTTAGCAGTTATAGAATTATATACAAAAGTGAATACCGTTCCTATATATCCTTTATTACAAGTTATAAAATATATTAGGAAAAATCTCATTCATAAAAGGAAGGAAAATCGAAAAATACCTAGGAAGAAACTTAACTAGACATGCACAAGACTTAAAGAATTACATATTAGTCTAGTAAGAGACTGGAATAACTGTGATGTTCTTGGACAGAGAGATTAAATATTATAGGTATGACTCAAATTAACTGACAGGTGAAATGAACTATAATAAAAAAACAAGAAGCATTCTTGGGCTTGTTTTAGAAATCTGTTAAGAGAATTTAAGTTAATTTAAAAGAATGGATGCTCAAGAAGAGATAAGTGACATAATAAAGGGGACTTCCCTACTAGGAAATTACATATATTCCATTAAATTACAGTAATAAAAGAGTACTATCTCCAGAATCTATATATTTCTCAGTAGAAGACGAGTACAGACCCACAAGTATAACAACTTATGAAGAAGTGGAATTTAAAATCATTGTGGAAATGGTGAATTATGCAACAAACAGTGTTGAAACAATGGTTAATCGACTGGAAAATACACACAGAAAAAGGGAAGAAAAAGAGGGAGGAGGATAAGGAGTGAGAAAAAGAAGGGAGGGGAGGAGGGAAAAACTAGAGTTCTACCTCTTATCAAACAAAAAAATTAATGAACTGAAAAACTTAAATATAAAGATAAAATCACATAAGTATCTGAACTATATGGGCAGTAATTTTTTAAATGTTGATGTGCAAGGAACACATGGAAGAAAATCAAAACTAAATATTGATTAAGTATATAAAATGTAAAAATTAGACTTTGCATCTAGCCAAGAACAGTGACAAGATTTATAACCTGACTGAAAATACTAGAAGAACAGATATAATACATAAAATTATGCTTTCTGAGACACTATCACACCAAAAACAAAAAGCATTTAGCCCTTAGAGAGGTAACAAACAAGAAAAACCCCACAATTGAGTCAGGTTGCTGCAGGAAGAGTTTCCAGGTCGCAACCTAGAGAGAGGGAACTAAAGTGGGACCTAGGGAGATGCTTGAACTGAAGAGACAGAGCTGGGAGCCAGGGAGAAAAGGTGGATGGCATCAACAGGACAAAGTAACAAAGAAAACAGCAATGTACAGAGAAAGAACATAAGTACTCTAGAGAGGCATCCTTCAAATTTTCAGCTGAGTAATTCTGATTTCATAATATTATAATATTGTTATAAGGTTCTTATGCAATGTCTGAAATGTAGTACCACTTGAAAGTAGACTGACAAGTATTATACTTTAAACCCTTAAACAATCACTAACATAATGTAACAAAAGTTTATGGCTAATAAGCCCACAAAGAAGATAAACAGCAATTTCAAAATAATTCAAAAGACAGCAGAAAAAGAGGGAAGACAGCTTCAAAGAATAGATAAGACAAAAATTAAACATAACAAGACGGCAGATTTAAATCCATCAATAGCAATAATTCCATTATATATAAATGATTTTAACACTGCAATTAAGTGACATTGTCAGATTTGATAAAAAAAAGAAGACACTACCATATGCTAACTACAAGAAACCCACTTTCTCCATAGATACAAACAGGTTAAAAATAAAAGAATGGAGAAAGCTATATCATGCTAACTAACACCAATCAAAAGAAAGCTGAGGTAACTATAATATCAGAAAAGTATACTTCAGAGAAAAGACTGTTACCAGGAATATTAAAAAATTATTTCATAATGACAAAGGTATAAATTCACCAAAAGGACATTTATGTATCTAATAACAGCTTCAAAATATGTGAAGGTAAAATTATAGAACTGCAAGGAGAAAGACAAATCCATTATTAGAGTTTAAGATTCCAACAGTCTCTTAATAACTTACACATCAATATTGTAGTGTACCCGGGGAGTGGTGGGATGGTGAAGACAAACAACAAACAAAGAAGTATATATTCAAAATTTCAGACGGTAAAAGAAGTATAATTTTAGAATGTCAGACAGTATTAAGTTCTGTGAAGAAATATAAAACAATATTGGAAAAGGGACAAAGGAGTGAGGGAGACATGCTCTTTTATATAAGCTGTTCAGGGAATCTGAAGGCAAAGGAATAAGCTATATGGTTATATGAGGGAAAAATCATGCCAAGCAGAGGCAAATGCCATGAGGGGGTAAGAATGCCTGATGTACTGATACTCAACAAAGGGGCCAGTATAGCTAGCAAAGAACTAGCCAAGAAGAACAAGGCAAGAGAGGAGGACGGTAGAGAGCCAAATAATACAGAGGTTTGCAAGTCCTTCAAAGACTCTACTTTTTATTCTCACTCAGATGGGAAATCAATAGAGAATTATGGAGAATGACATGATCTGGCTGACATCTTAAAAAATACCAATCTGATGCTTTCTAGAAAACAGACTAAAAGATAGCAAGGGCATCTCAGGAGGCTGTTACAATAAGTAAGAGATAGCTAGGGATAGGATGGTAGGTGTGGAGGTGGTAAGATGTGATCAGATTCTGGTTATATTCTGAAGGCAGAGTTAACAAGATTTGTAAATGCATTAGATATGGAATATGAAAAAGTAAAAAGTTAAAGATAATTGAGGTTTTTGAGTTGAGCAATTAGAAGGATGAGTTGACTTTTTGCTGAAATGGGGACAAATGCAGGAAGAACAACTTTAGAGATTCAAGGAGGGAGTGTGGTTAAGTGTGGTTTTGGAAAACATCATATGCCTATTATACGCCCAAGTGGAGGTGTTGAGTACAACAGGCTATGTAATTCTGCAGTGTAATATGTACACACAAGTAAATATTCACACATACATAGAAAAGGGTCCAAAGGGAAAAACAGGAAAATACTTTGACTTGTAATTCCTGGGGAGTGGGATAATAGGTGATATTTACTTGTTTTTTCTTTGTGTTTGCAAAATTTTCCCATTTCTTAACAATAAAGCTATATTAATCTCTTAATCAACAATAAATTAAATTATTTTTTGTTTTATTTTTAAAGAAGGAATTGGGTGATTGTTTTGTAAATGAGCAAAGTAGCAGTAATAATCCTGTGAAGGAAAGGCCAGAATTGGGTATCACAGTTTTGAGTTTTGGGGAGCTGTAACTTTCTCAAGAACGTTAGGAACCTGGGAAAGAAGCTTAAAAGGGAAATGAAAAGAAGCAAGGGGGAAGGTAGTAACAGAAACTTCATGAGAGCGAATATGTAAGTTAATGGAATCAGTATTCAAAAAAGGAAAGAGTGGTTTAAATTCAATTAAATGAAATTTGAAATAGATGAATATTTCTAGACTTAAGTATAAGAAGTCATCTTACACCTGAACTAAATTCTGAAAGCCTAAGCAAAAAAAGGGAGAAGAAAGGACAATCGCAGTAGAGAGACCAGGATATAAATCATGGACATATGAAACCATGCTAGAATAAGGAAAAGAAGTCTGTTCCTAACAGAAAAAGGTGCCTCTGGAAGAGTGCATGAGATAAAGTTCTCAAGGTAGGCAGAAACTCATTCAACCTTACAAGTTAAGCCAAACATCTTAAGCTTTACTCTAGAAGTTATAAAAAAACAACATAATATATAATAAGATAATAAATGAGGGTCGTACAGTCACATTTATGCTTTAGAACCATTGCTCCTGTATCAGTAAAGAAGACAGATTTAAGATACATAAAACATTACAAAGGATGTCTGTATTAGGACTGCTACAGTAATCCAGGTTGAAAAAAATGAGGCCTGAACCAACACAACTGCACTAAAATGGAGAAGCTGGGATAGATTCAAGTAATGATAAGAAGTCATAATTTTCTGTGACTCATTAGGTTAGGAGAAGTGCATATGAGAGAAGAGTATCCAATAATTCCAAAGTTGCTGACTTGGGTAACTAAAAGTAATGGCACATTCACTGAGGGAAACTAAATAGGAAAAGAAATTGAGGGGTAAAATAAATTCAAATTAGACATTCAAGTACTTAGGAAAAGAAAAGACTTCAGTCTTATGAGTGAATCTGAAGGAAGCAAAGTGCTCATTTTACTCTAAGTTAAGACTTGAGGTTCTAGAACCAGACAACCTGGGTTTGAACACTCACTGTACCAATAAATAGCTGTGTGACCTTAAGCAAGTTATGGTAATTTCTGAGCCTCAGTTTCCACCCCTATAAAATGGGGATAACAACAGTAACAACCACATAGAATTATTGTGGGGATGAAGTGAGATAATACATTTAAAGCACACAGAACAGTATGCATATAACAAGCATTCTACAAATGTTAATTCTTTGTGTACTTCTGTACCTATTCCACAGCCTTGGACCTTTATATTCCCATAGGAATGACTCAGAAGTTGAGTCTCATGCAATTTTCAAACCACCAAAGATAAAACAGAAACTTTCAAGGTCTTCTAGTTCTCTGGAATTCTTGTATGTACACTTAGACAATGGAATGATACAGAAGAATTTAATAAAACGCAACTGAAATAAAATCAAAAGGTGAATAACAGAATAAACACAATCAATGATAAAGAAACACATTATTCTTAACAGTAATAGTAATACAAAAATGCTTCCAAAAAATGCTTAATTAATAAATGATTGAATAATTCCATCACCAAGATGAAATGAAAAATCGGTAATGAAATATTGGTCTTAAATGACATTTAGATCAGAGGTACTTAAATAGATGTATACTGAACATTTTACCCAAAACATGCAAAATACACAAGGTATTCAAGCGCACAAATGAAACACTCTCCAGGATGGAGCAATGTTAGGTCACAAAACAAGTCTCAGTAAATTCAAGAACACACTGAAATCCTATCAAGTCTCTTTTCCAACCACAACAATATGAAACTAGAAATCAACTACAAGAAGAAAACTAGAAAAAACACAAATACATGGAAAGTAAACATGTTACTAAACCACAAACAGTTCAGTGAAGAAATCAAGGAGGAAATCAAAACATACAAGGATAAATAAAACAATCTATGGCATACATCAAACACAGTTCTAAGAGGGAAGATCATAGCTCTACAGGACTACCTCAAAGGAAAAATTCTCAAATAAACAATCTAACCGTACACTTAAAGCAACTAGAAGAGTAAGAAAAAACAAATCCCAAACATAGTAGAAGGAAGGATGGAATAAAGACCAGAATGGAAATAAATGACAGATTTAAAAACAATAGAAAAGTTCAATGAAACAAAAGCTGGTTCTTGAAAATATAAACAGAATTGATAAACCTCTAGCCAGGCTCATCAAGAAAAAAAAAGAAGGACCAAATAAAGTCAGAAGCAAAAGAGAAGATATAACTGACATCACAAAAATACAAAGGATCATAAGATATTACTATGAAAATTATAAACCAACAAACTGGAACCTAGAAGAAATAGATAAATTCCTAGAAACAAACTACTCAAACAGAAAATCTGAATAGACCAACTACAAGTAACAAAATTGAAGGAGTAATTTAAAACTCCCAAAAAACAAAGTCGAGGTCCAGGTGGCTTCTACCAAACAGTTAAAGAAGAGTCAGGATCTACCTTTCTCAAATTATTCCAAAAAACCAAAGAGGAAGGCTTCCAAACACATTTTATGAGGCCAGCATTACTGTGATATCAAAATCAGATAAAGACATAACAAAAAAATAAAATTGCAGTCCAATATCCCCCATGAAAACAGATGTAAAAGTCCTCCATAAATAAAGTATTAGCAAATGAACTTCAACAGAGCAATAAAAAGCACCATACATGACAATCAAGTAGGATTTATTCCATGGATGCAAGGATAGTGCAGTATCAGCAAATCCATCAACAAGATACACCACATTAACAAAATGAAGGATAAAAATCCTATGATTATCTGAATAGATATAGAAAAAACATTTGACAAAATTTAACATCTATTTATAATAAACACTCTCAAAAAAGTGGGAAGTACCTCAATGTAATAAATGCCATATACCTCCCCATAGCTAATATCATAGTCAATGGTGACTCAATGATGAAATGCTGAAAGCGTTTCCTCTAAGATGAGGAAGAAGACAAGGATGCCCACTCTCACCACTTCTATTCAACATAGTATCAGAAGTCTAAGCCCCAGCAATTAGGCAAGAAAAAGAAAGGCATACAAATTGCAAAAAAGGAAGGAAAACTGTTCTCTCTGCAGATGACATGACACAATATATAAAAGTCCCAAAGATACCACCAAAAAACTATTAGAATAAATGAACTCAATAAAGTTGCAACAGATAAAATTGACATACAGAAATTGGTTCGATTTCTATACACTTGCTAATAAGCTATCAGACAGAAAACCTTTTTTAAAAAAATCCTATTTACAATTGCATTAAAAAGAGTAAAATACAAAAGAATAAACCAAGAAGGTCAAAGACCTGTACTCTGAAAACTATGACATTTATGAAAGAAATTGAAGACACAAATATTCTGTGCTCACAGATTGGAAGAATATTAAATGTTAAAATTTATATTAAATATTAAAATATTAAAATAGCCATACTACCCAAAGCTACATGTTCAACACAATCCCAATCAAAATACCAATGGCAATTTTTATAAAACTAGAACAAAGAACCCTAAAGTTTGTACAGAACCACTAAAGACCCCAAATAGCTAAGGCAATCTTTAGAAAGAACAAAACTGGAGGTACCATGTTTACTGGTTTCAAACTATACAAAGCTATAGTAATCAAAACAGTATGGTACTAAACCCCACACACACGCATACCACCAAAAAAACAAGAACCCCAGAATGGTACTGGCATGAAAACAGACAAACAGAGCAGTAGAACAGAACAGAGAGCCCAGAAAAAAAGAATATGAATATATGGCCAATTAATCTATGGCAAAGTTGGCAAGAATATACACAGGGAAGAATTCTTCAGTCTCTTCAATAAATGGCGCTGGAAAAATTGAACAGCTACAGGTAGAAGAATCAAACTAGACTACCATATTACACCATACTAAAACAAATTCAAAATGGATTAAAGACTTGAATGTAACACCCAAAACTATAAAACACCAAGAAGAAAACGGGCAGTAAGCTCTAGGACATCACTCTTCACAATATTTTTTTAGACCAGTCTCCTTGGGCAAGGGGAACAAAAGCTAAAATAAGCAAATGGAATTAATTCAAACTAGAAGGCTTTTACACATCAAAGGAAATCATCAACAAAATAAAAAGGCCACCTACTGAATGGGAGAAGATATTTGCATATCATATTAAATAATGAGGTATTGTTGAACATGTATAAAGAACTTATACAACTTAATATAAAAAAATCAACATGCCAATTAAAAAATGGGCAGAGGATTTGAACAGACATTTTTCCAAAAAAGGCATACAGATGACCAACAGCCACATGAAGAGATGCTTTACATCACTAATCGTCAGGCAAAAATGCAAATCAAAACCACAATGAGATATCACCTCACAGCAGTCAGAATGGCCACTATGTGAAAGACAAGAAATAAGAAGTGTTACGACCATGTAGAGAAAAGGGAACCCTCCTACACTGTTGTTGGGAATGTAAATTTGTATAGCCCTGTGGAAAACAATACAGAATTTCCTCAAAAAACTAAAATTAGAACTACAATATGATGCAGCAATTCTACTTCGAGGTATTTAACCAAAGAAACCAAAAACACTAATCCAAGGAGATATATGTTCCCCTCTATGTTCACTGCAGTTTTACTTACAATAGCCAAGATATGGAACAACCTAAGTGTCCATCAATAAGTGAATGGATAAAGAAGATGTGGATTATTTCACAGCAGAATTATTAGTCATAGAAAAAAAGAAGGAACTCTTACCATCTGCAACAACATGGATGGACCTAGAGAGTACTATGCTAAATGAAGTAAGTCAGACAGAGAAAGACAAATACCATACGCTCTCTCTTAGATATAGGAATCTAAAAAACAGAAACACACTCATAGACACAGGAAGCAAACTGGCAGTCACCAGAAAGGGGAGAGGTTGGAGGGCAGGGGCAGGGGCAGGGTGGAATAGGAGAGAGGGATTAAAAGGTACAAACTTCCAGTTACAGAATAAACATGTCATGGAACATAATGTTCAGCATAAGGAATATAGTCAATATTATTTGTAATAACTTAGCATAGTGACAGATGATAGCTAGACTTATGGGGACCATTTCATATTGTATAAAAATATTAAATCATTACAATGTGCACCAGAAAATAATAGGATATTGTAAATCAATTATACATCAATTTTTAAAAATGTTTAGTTTAAAAACTCATCATAAAATACTAAATACAGAGAGTCTGGAAAAAGATGGCGGAGTGAAGGCAAGGCAGCAACTTCCTCCTAAAAACACATAAAAAAAGACAACACAGCAAATACAACTGAAACTGAGAATGACCTGAAGACTGGAGAACAGACCACCTACACTTGAGGAAAAGAGAAGACCACACAGAAAAGGGTAAAGTGGGAGAGCCAAGATCAAGAGCAGGATTTATGCCCTCCCCCAACCCAAGCCTATAGGAGGGAGAAAGAAGAATGGAACAGGGAGGGAGTACGAACCCAGGAGGACTACACACCTGGCCCTGGAGATCTGTCCTGGGATCATGGGCCCACATTACACTGGGTTCTGGTGATTAATGGGACTGGGTACCAGAGACAGGTGGAACACACTGGGAGGCTGGAACTCTGGCCATTCCGGAGGATGCGCCTGCTCCATCAGTCCTAAGACCCAGAGAAGAGGCAGCAGTTTGAGTCACTTGCTAGCAGGCAGAGGGGTGAGGGTAGAACAGAACTCTCTCCTCAGGAGAAAGGGCAAGCAGAAGATACCCCTCTGGACCCCTCCTCAGCCCAACAGATCAGGAAATCTCAGGGACCCCAAATGTTCCATCATCCTAGCTGGCAGCACAGCCCCAAGGATACTCCCTGCACAAGCTTCCAAGCCAGCTGGCAGCCTTGCACTCAGCTGCCTGGCAGGCAGCAGGAGACTCTCCCGGCTTCCTTAGCTCCATTTCAGCCCAACCAGGGAAATGCCTACAGGAGCCAGCCCCAGGGGCTCCTTCTTCCCTGTGGCTGCCCACGCATGGTTCTGCAGTCTGGTCCAGGCAGAGCCACACATTGGATTGCCCATCCTATTATCCCTGCAGCCCTGCCATTGCTGCAGGCCAGGCAGAAAGCATCCCCACCCACAACAAACACAATGAAGTTGCTGGAGCTGATCAAAAAGGTGGCAGCTGAAGCAAACTGATAGTACACACAGGAAAACATCCCATCTACTGCACCTCAACAGCTGGGGCCCCATAAAATAGAACCAGGCACTAGAGGATAAAGAATCTTGAGCTTCTAGGCACCATAGGACACCTTGTTCATGAAGCTACTCTATAGGATAGGAAGCATAGTAGAGTTATCTAACACAAAAGAAGAAACACAGGAACTCTGACAAAATGAATAGGCATAGGAAAATGAACCGAACAAAACTACAAGACAGAACCCCAAAAGGAGGGCTAAATGAAAGGGAGATCACCAATCTTCTAGATAGACATTTCAAAATAAAAGTAATAAACATGTTCATGGATTTACAGAAAAGCATTCAAGAGCTCAGGGAGGATTTCAACAAAGAGAAATAAGACCTGAAAAAGAGCTACCAAGAGCTGAAGAATACAATATCTGAAATGAATCATACAGTAAAGAGATTTAACAGTAGATTAGAACATGTACAGGAAACGGTAAATGAAATGGAAATTACAGAACAAGAAAACAAAGAAGCTGAGAAACAGAGAAAAAAGGATCTATCTCTACGAATGAAAGAGAGGTATGGGACCAATCCAAAAAAAACAGTATATGCTTAATAGCGGTACCAGAAGGAGAACAAAAAGACAAAGAGACAGAAAGTCTCTTTTAGGAAATAATTGTTGAAAACTTCCCCAATCTGGGGGAGAAAATAGACATTCAGGTTATAGAAGTTCAGAGATCCTCTAACAAAAGGAACCACAGGAAGACAACACCAAGACACATAATAATTATGGAGTGTACTGAAAGCAGCCAGAGAGAGAAAAACAATTACTTATAAAGGAAATCCCATCAGGGTATCAGTAGACTTATGAAGAGAAATTCTACAGGCCAGAAGGGAGTGACATGATTTTTTTAATTTATGGAAACAGAAGGATATCCAACCAAGAATCCTCTACATAGCAATATTATCATTGAAATTTGAAGCTGGGATTAAACAACTTCCAGATAAACAAAAGTTGAAGGAATTTGCCAGTACTAAGCCAGCCTTATATGATATGTTAAAGGGGCTGCTGTAGATGTAAATGACCCTAAGGCCAAATAGCTTTCACCAGTAAAAATAGACCCACTGTTAAGGTAGTAGACCAAGTAATTACCAAGCAAGTATAAAATTAAAACAAAAGAAGCAAAAAAAAACTGTACACAAAATCAGTCAAAGGATATACAAAAAGTGTAGATTATGACATCTAATATGAAAAATGTGGAGGAGGAAGAAGAAAAAAGTACCATTAGATTGTGTCTGAAATAGAGTAATCACCAATATAAGATAGACTTATATCATAAGGAAGCTATCCTTGAACTTTTGGTAATCACAAAACTAAAGCCTACAAATATATACACACACACACAAAAAATTAATTAAAGAAAAAGAGAAACCCAATTATAACACTGAAGAAAACTATCAATAACAAGAGAAAAGTTTAAAAGAGGAAGAAAGGAACAGAGAGGAGCTATAAATAAACAGCCAGAAAACAATTCATAAAAATGCAGTAAGTACACATCTATCAATAATCACATTAAACATAAATGGACTAAGTGCACCAATCAAAAGACATCAGGTAGTAGAATGGAAAAACAAACAAGACCCTCTCTGCTTACAAGAGACTCTTTTTAGACTCAAAGACAAACACAGATGAAAAGTGAATGGATGGAAAAAGATATTACATGTAAATAATGGGGGAAAGAAAGGATTAGCAGTATTTATATCAGTCAAAATGGATTTCAAAACAAAGAAAGTAACAAGAGACAAAAAAGCACATTACACAATAAAGGGATCAGTCCAACACAAGGACATAATCATTATAAATTACCTATGCACCCAAAGAAGGAGCACCTAAATATATAAAACAAATACTAACAGAATTAAAGGGGAAAATAGATTGCAACACATTCATTTTAGGGGACTTTAACACACCACTCACATCAATACATCAAACAGGAAGAAAATAAAGAAACAGAGGCACTAAACACATTAGAACAGATGGACTTATTAACAAGATATACACAAAACATTCCAGCCAAAAGCAGCAAGATATACATTTTTCTCAAGTGTAGATGAAATGTTTCCCAGAATAGATCACATACTAGGCCACAAAAAGAGCCTCAGTAAATTGAAAAACATGGAAATTGGTACAAAACTAGAAATATACTACACAAAGAAAATAAAAAAGCCAATGAACACATAGAGACTAAAAAACATGCTTCTAAATATCAATGGATCAATGAACAAATTAAAACAAAAAATCAAGAAACACATGGAGACAAACAAAAACAAAAGCACAACAGCCCAGAATCTGTGGGAGGAGGCAAGAGACAAAGAAAAGTACACAGCAATACAGGTTTACCACAAGAAACAAGAACAATCCAAAATAAACAGTCTAAACTCACAATTAAAGAAACTAGAAAAAACAAATGAAGCCCAAAGATAGTAGAAGGAGGGACATAATAAAGATCAGAGCAGAAATAAATAAAATACAGAATAAAACAAGAGAAAAAAATCAATGAAACCAGGAGCTGGTTCTCTGAGAAAATAAGACAGATAAACCCCTAGCCAGACGTATGAAAAAAAAGGAATGTACAAACATAAACAAAACCAGAAAAGAAGGAATAATCATAATAGACACTACAGAAATAAAAGGAATTATTAGAGAATACTATGAAAAACTCTATGCCAGTAAAACGGACAATCTACAAGAAATGGACAACTTCCTAGAAAAATACAACCTTCTAAGATTGACCCAGGAGGAAACAAAATCTGAACAGACTAATTACCAGCAATGAAACCAAACTGATAATCAAAAAACTCCCAAAAAACAAAACTCCAAGTCCAAATAAATGGCTTCACAGCTGAATTCTACCAAACACTTAAAAGACAACCTAATACCCATCCTTCCTAAAGTATTCCAAAAAGTAGAAGAGGAAAGACTTTCAAACTCATTCTAAGAGGCCGGCATCACTCTAAAACCAAAACCAGACAAAGGCACCACAAAAAAGAAAATTATAGACCAGTATCCCTGATGAACATACATGCAAAAATCCTCAACAAAATATTAGCAAACCGGATTCAAAAATACATCAAAAGATCATGCATCATGACCAAGTGGGATTTATTCCAGGGATGCAAGGATGGTATAATATTCATAAATCAATCAATATTATACACCACATTAACAGAAAGTATAAAAACTACATGATCATCTCAACAAATACTGAAAAGGCATTTGACAAAATTCAACATCCCTTCATGATAAAAACTCTTTAACAAAATGGATATACAGGGCATGCATCTCAACATAATAAAGGCTATATACAACAAACCCATAGCCAACATAGTATTTAACAGTGAAAAGCTATAAGCTTTTCCTCTAAGATCGGGAAGAAGACAAGGATGCCCACTCTCCCCACTTTTATTCAACATAGTACTGGAAGTCCTAGCCACAGCAATCAGACAACACAAAGAAAGAAAAGGCATCCAAATTCGTAAGGAAAAGAAGTTAAACTGTCACTATTTGCAAATGACATATTATACATAAAATACCCTAGAGAATACACCAGAAAACTACTAGCATTAATAACTGAATAAAGCAAAGTTACAGGATACAAAATTAATACACAGAAATCCATCATATTCCTATATACTAAAAATGAATTAGCAGAAAGAGAAATCAGGAAAACAACTCCATTTACAATTGCATCAAAAAGAGTAAAATACTTAGGAATAAACCTAACCAAGGAAGTGAAAGAGCTATACTCTGTGAACTACAAGACATTCAAGAGAGAAATAAAAGACACCAATAAATGGAAATGATCCCATGTTCATGATATTAAGTTAATATTGTCAAAATGGCCATCCTGCCTAAAGCAATTTACCAATTCAATTCAGTCCCTATCAAATACCAACAGCATTCTTCAATGAATTAGAATAAATAGTTCTAAAATTCATATGGAACCACAAAAGACCCCGAGGAGCCAATGCTAAGAAGAACAAAGCTGAGGGAATTAGGCTCCCTGACATCACGCTCTACTACAAATCCACAGTAATCAAAACAATTTGCTCCTCACACAAGAACAGACCCACAGATCAATGGAACAGAATAGAGAGTCCAGATATAAAGCCATGCACATATGGTCAATTAACATATGATAAAGGAGCCATGGATATATAGTGGGGAAATAGCAGCCTCTTCAACAACTGGTGTGGGCAAAACTGGACTGCTACAAGACAATGAAACTGGATTACTGTCTAACAATGCACAAAAGTCAACTAGAAATGGATCAAAGACCTGAATGTAAGTCATGAAACCATAAAACTCTTAGAAGAAAATATACAAAAATCTCTTGAATATAATCATGAGCAACTTTTTCCTGGATACATCTTCTTTGGCAAGAGAAACAAAATAAAAAATGAAGAAGTGGCACTACATCAAACTAAAAAGCTTGTATACAGCAAAGGACATCATCAGCAGCAGAAGAGAAAAGGCATCCTACAGTACTGGAGAATATATTTGTAAATGACTCATCTGATAAGAGGTTAACACCCAAAATATATAAGGAGCTCATATGCCTCAACACCACAAAAAATAAATAACTTGATTAAGAAATGGACAGGGATCTGAACAGACACTTCTCCAAAGAAATACAAATGGCCAACAGGCACATCAAAAGACGCTCTACATCACTAATCATCAGGGAAATGCAAATTAAAACCACAGTGAGGTATGACCTCACACCAGTTAGAATGGCCACTATCCACAAGACAAGAAACAACAAATGCTGGCAAGGATGTGGAGAAATGGGAACCCTCCTACACTGCTGGTGGGAATGTAAATTGATGCAACCGTTCTGGAAAGCAGTATAGAAGTTCCTCAAAAAGCTAAAAAATAGAAATACCATTTGACCCAGTAATTCCACTCCTATGAATTTACCAAAAGAAAACAAAATCCCTCATTCAAAAAGATAAATGCACCCCTATGTTTATCGCTGAACTCTTTGCAGTAGCCAAGATATGCAAGCCACCGAAGTATCCATCAACAGATGAATCGATAAAGATGTGGTACATATGCACAATGGAATATTATTCAGCCATAAAAAGAAAAGAAATCCTGCCATTTGCAACAACATGGATGGAGCTACAGGGTATTTTGCTCGGTGAAATAAGCCAGGCACAGAGAGACAAATATGATTTCATTTATTTATGGAATATAAAAACAAAGCAAAACAGAAGGAACAAAACAGCAGCAGACTCATAGACACTAAGAAGTGACTAGTGGTTACCAAGGTGCGGGGTTGGGACAGGCGGGGGGGGGAGAGGGATAAAGGGGCACAACAGTTTGTATTTACAATGTAACCTGATCATAGGGTCTGCTGAACCACTGTGATATACACTGAAGCCAACATAAGATTGTATATTAACAATACTTTAATAAAAAAAAACTAAATACAAGGACTAAGATATTTTTATACCTCTTTTCATATTCCACAGTTTGTTTTGGCTTGTTTCTTGGGACAGAAGTTGAATGATTAAGAATCCTAGGAGCAAATGAACACATTAATTCTAATATTTATTAAAAAGTGTATCCACATGATATAAAAGATCTCCATAGTATACTGCATGTGGTCCATGAAGATCTTTGCTAGAAAATAATATTTAAATATTATTTAGATCAGAAGTCCATAATTGTACTGGCTATTATGAAGGAATGATGCTCTCCAACTCTTCCATGAATCTTCTTTTATAAACCCTTTCTCGAGGCTTGGATATCTTCTAGCCAAGCTATTGCCTTGTGCATATCTAACTTTTGGCTGAGACAGAAGATAAAGAAATGCAGATTGTTTATGTACCATGACTGACTTCTGTTTTCCCAGTACAGCGATGATATGCATTATGTTGATGTAACAGGTAATTATTTTGCAAAAAGCCAAATAATAAATCTTAATTCTAACTGAAAACCCAGTGCTAAGGTTCAACTCTTTAAAAAAAGCATACACGTTTATCAAACTTTTAATAATTAAATGAAATGTTATTTGGAGAAGTGAAAGAAGTAAAACAAAGAACAATAAACCATCATATTGAAGAAGTATTTGTGTATGACTTCATATAATTCTAAGTATTCATCTCAAAGTCAAAAGTAATGAATTATTAACTCTTTAACCTATGTAACTATCATATGTAAGAGTTCTTAACATTTATCTATTCACTAAAAATATAAATGTAACTTAGTTTTCAATTTTGAAGTTTACTTTTATAATGGAGTAAAATATCTGCCTTTTATTCAAACTAAAATCTTCAGATAGCAACTATCAAAAGAATATAGAAAAGAATTTCAAATTAAAGCTACATATTAACTACTGGTATATATAATGAACTATATATGTTGGTGATTACAGAAAGATGGTTAGCATAAAGAAACCAATTCCATTACCCTGGTTTCCTCCCTAACATATGAATTTGAGCCTCCTAGGAGGAAGTCACAGTGAGGAATAAACAAGTATCACAGGCAAAGCAGTGTAGCTTTGCACCCAACAATTTCAAGATTAACACCACCTTTATTCTTCTTTGTGTTAGGTGTACACTAAATTGCTCAGAATTCCCAAATGCATAAGAATTAAGGTAATAAACTAAGATGAAAAAAAGTGTATCTTTAAAGAGTGATTCTGAAAAAAAAGTCGTAGCAGCAAATACTGTACCAGGAAGGAATGTCAAAATTATTGCAGGGGAGGAGGCAAGTCAAACTGAATGCCCTTCACTAAAGTAAATTCTGAATTATCCCCACACCACACTCACTGGCATTGTGATTACTGATGTGTGTAAGTCACACAGAGCAGAAATAAAAATAACTTGAAATCCACTTTCCTATAAGGTATTTTTATATACTCGAGAATTCTTTATTTTTTCTTGCTGTGTAATTGATATTTAATGTTTTCGTCTGTGATACTCAATGTCAAAATAAATTGTTTTATTTAAATATCCATCCTAGATTATTAACATACTTTTCTAATCCAGTTACCAGTACAGTATTTTAAGTAAAAGACTATAAAATTCAGCTGCATCAACCTGGCCCCTTAATACTTAAGGCTTCCACAAACTCTAGATACCTTGATGCACATCCTGCTGCTCTAGTCCTCTGGAAGAGTTTCACTGAATGATGCTCTATAACATAAAGGCTTCCATTTATATTCACATTTCATGTACATCAACCAAACCAAAAGATGTTTTGGGAGAGGACAGGGAAGTCATTAGTAAAAAGCAAGCAGAAAATAAAAAATGGATAGATTTGAAGGGTTCAGAGAACTACTTAATTAGTAATATAACAAGCTAGAGGTTAACATGATGCTCCTCAAATTTGAATGTTCATATGATCAGAAAAAAAAAATTATGTGAAAACAAGTAATGTACTAACATCTGTAACTCTAAACCAAAAATAAACTCAAAATCTAATTTTGCTTTCCATGATCCTTACTGTATTTCAATATAATTTTTCATAATTATTTTTTGATTTAGCTGTATTACATAGCTCTCAGAAGCACATCTTCCCACAATAAGTAAAAACTCTCGGGACACACCTAAAAGCAAATAAAATAATTATTAAAAAGAAAGACATAATGGAAAATACCACAGAATAAGTTAGCAGGAATGAACATGCAATCAGAACCAGTCAGCTGAAGCTATTCACTGCATAAGCCCACATTTATTATTATCCTTTCTTTAGGATGACAACCAAACAAATCTTAATAAGCTGGTTAAAAATCAGTATAAGAAAAAGAGCAGTAGTCACTTCTCTTAATACTAACATATGTAAGTAGGGTTGGTGGAAATTTGAAGAACTGGCTAAATGATTAAATAATTTACAAAGCAACATTATTAATGATATTTAAAATGCTATATATTTTTACTTTCCCAAATTATAGTGATAAAATTATGCCTTAAGGAACAACTATTTTAACACAGACAAGGTCACTTATCGAGGGAGACTTTAATGAACTCAAATTCAAGTAGAAATAACACAATATTTTGACAAGGGGATAATGATTACCTTTTAAAATTTCAACAATAAAAAAACTGAATAAAAAACTGCTAATGAGAAGTAGTTTAATGTGTACATCTCAATTATGCAAAGAGGGGGCAGTCTTCTAAATAACTAGGCTTCAGACTTTGAACATTAAGAGTTATCTAATTTATGGTTTATTTGTTGATCTCTTTTCCCACCTTTTTGATTATTAATTCTACACAATATCATCTTGTT
>JAVSCE010007804.1:0-24579 GCA_032199065.1 Smutsia gigantea
AATTCAGAATAAAAGTCATAACCATGCTGATGGACCTACAGAGAAATGTGCAAGAGCTGAGGGGAGGAAGTGAGGGAACTGAGGAAAGACAATACAGAAATCAGACAAGCGATCAATGGGCTTAACAGCAGAATGGATGAGATGCAAGAGACTGTTAATGGAATACAAAACAGAGAACAGGAGTACAGAGCAGCTGAGGCAGAGAGAGATAAAAGGATTTCTATGAATGAAAGAATATTAAGAGAACTGTGTGACCAATCCAAACGGAACAATATTCGCATTATAGGAGTACCAGAGGAAGAAGAGAGAGAAAAAGGGATAGAAAGTGTCTTTGAAGAAATAATTGCTGAAAACTTCCCCTCGCTGGGGAAGGAAGTAGTCTCGCAGTCCACCGAAGCTCATAGATCTCCCAACACAGGGACCCAAGGAAGACAACACCAAGACACATAATAATTAGGATGGCAAAGATCAAAGATAAAGACAGGGTATTAAAGGCAGAGAGAGAAAAAAGATCATCTACAAAGGAAAACCCATCAGACTATCATCAGACTTCTCAACAGAAACCTTACAGGCCACAAGAGAATGGCATGATATATTTAACGTTATGAAACAGAAGGGCCTCGAACCAAGAATATTGTATCCAGCACGATTATCATTTAAATATGATGGAGGGATTAAACAATTTCCAGATAAACGAAAGTTAAGAGAGTTTGCCTCTCATAAACCACCACTACAGGATATCTTAAATGGACTGCTCTAGATGGAAGCACACCTAAGGCTAAAAAGATGTCACCAGAGAAAATAAAATCATAGCAAAGAAAGCAGACCATCCAAATACTAACTAAAGGCAAAGAATAAAACACCTATTATAGAAAGAATGGAGGAGGAGAGAATAAGAAGGGAGAGAAATAAAGAAACATCAGACTGTGTTTACAATAACTTAACAAGAAAGTTAAGTTAGATTGTTAAATAGTAAAGAAGCAACCCTTGAACCTTTGGTAACCACGAATCTAAAGCCAGCAATGGCAATAAGTACATACCTATCAATAATCACCCTAAATGTAAATGGACTGAATGCACCAATCAAAAGACACAGAGTAACAGAATGGATAAAAAAGCAAGACCCATCTATATGCTGCCTACAAGAAACTCACCTCAAATCCAAAGATATACACAGACTAAAAGTGAAGGGATGGAAAAAGATATTTCATGCAAACAACAAAGAGAAAAAAGCAGGTGTTGCAGTACTTGTATCAGACAAAATAGACTTCAAAACGAAGAAAGTAGCAAGAGATAAAGAAGGACATTACATAATGATAAAGAGGTCAGTCCAACAAGAAGATATAACCATTATAAATATATATGCACTCAACACAGGAGCATCAGCATATGTGAGACAAATACTAACAGAATTAAAGGAGGAAATAGACAGCAATGCATTCATCTTAGGAGACTTCAACACACCACTCACTCCAGAGGACAGATCAACCAGACAGAAAATAAGTAAAGACACAGAGGCACTGAACAACACACTAGAACAGATGGACCTAACAGACATCTACAGAACTCTACACCCAAAAGCAACAGGATACACATTCTTCTCAAGTGCACATGGAACATTTTCCAGAATAGACCACATACTAGGCCACAAAAAGAACCTCAGTAATTTCAAAAATATTGAAATCCTACCAACCAACTTCTCAGATCACCAAGGTATAAAACTAGAAATAAATTTTAGAAAGAAATCAAAAAGGCTCACAAATACATGGAGACTTAACAACACTCTCCTAATTAATCAATGGGTTAACGACCAAATCAAAACAGAAATCAAAGAATATATGGAGACTAATGACAACAACAACACAAAGCCACAACTTCTGTGGGACGCAGCAAAGGCAGTTCTAAGAGGAAAGTATATTGCAATCCAGGCCTATTTAAAGAAGGAAGAACATTCCCAAATGAATAGTCTAAAGACACAATTACTGAAATTGGAAAAAGAAGAACAAATGAGGCCCAAAGTCACCAGAAGGAGGGACATAATAAAGATTAGAGAAGAAATAAATAAAATTGAGAAGAATAAAACAATAGAAAAATCAATAAAACCAAGAGCTGGTTCTTTGAAAAAATAAACAAAATAGATAAACCCCTAGCCAGACTCATTAAGAGAAAAAGAGAATCTACACACATAAACACAATCAGAAATGAGAAAGGAAAAATCACGACGGACCCCACAGAAATACAAAGAATCATAAGAGAATATTATGAGAATCTATATGCTAACAAGCTGGAAAACATAGAAGAAATGGACAACTTCTTAGAAAAATACAACCTTCCAAGACTGACCAAGCAAGAAACAGAAAAACTAAACAGACCAATCACCAGTGACGAAATCGAATTGGTAATCAAAAAACTACCCAAGAACAAAACCCCTGGGCCTGATGGATTCACCTCTGAATTCTACCAGACATATAGAGAAGAAATAACACCGATTCTCCTTAAAGTTTTCCAAAAAATAGAAGAGGAGGGAATACTTCCAAACTCATTCTATGAAGCCAGCATCACTCTAATACCAAAACCGGCAAAGACCTCACCAAAAAAGAAAATTACAGACCAATATCCCTGATGAACGTAGATGCAAAAATACTCAACAAAATATTAGCAAACCGAATTCAAAAATACATCAAGAGGATCATACACCATGATCAAGTGGGATTCATCCCAGGGATGCAAGGATGGTACAACATTCGAAAATCCATCAACATCATCCACCACATCAACAAAAAGAAGAACAAAAACCACATGATCATCTCCATAGATGCTGAAAAAGCATTTGACAAAATTCAGCATCCATTCCTGATTAAAACTCTCAACAAAATGGGTATAGAGGCAAGTACCTCAACATCATAAAGGCTATATATGACAAACCCACAGCTAACATCATACTTAACGGCGAGACGCTGAAAGCTTTTCATCTAAGATCGGGAACAAGACAGGGATGCCCACTCTCTCCACTGTTATTCAACATAGTACTGGAGGTCCTAGCCACAGCAATCAGACAAAACAAAGACATACAAGGCATCCAGATTGGTAAAGAAGAAGTCAAATTGTCACTATTTGCAGATGACATGATACTGTACATAAAAAACCCTAAAGATTCCATTCCAAAACTACTAGAACTAATATCTGAATTCAGCAAAGTTGCAGGATACAAAATTAACACACAGAAATCTGTTGCTTTCCTATACACTAAAGATGAACTAACAGAAAGAGAAATCAGAAAAACAATTCCATTCACAATTGCATCAAAAAGAATAAAATACCTAGGAATAAACCTAACGAAGGAAGTGAAAGACCTGTACTCTGAAAACTACAAGACACTCCTAAGAGAAATTAAAGAGGACACTAACAAATGGAAATGCATCCCATGCTCTTGGCTAGGAAGAATAAATATTGTCAAAATGGCTATACTACCTAAAGCAATCTACAGATTCAATGCAATCCCTATCAAACTACCAACAGCTTTCTTCAATGAACTGGAACAAATAATTCTAAAATTCATATGGAACCACAAAAGACCCCGAATAGCCAAAGCAATCCTGAGAAGGAGGAATAAAACAGGGGGAATTACACTCCCTGACTTCAAGCTCTACTATAAGCCACAGTAATCAAGACAATTTGGTATTGGCACAAAAACAGACCCACAGACCAGTGGAACAGAATAGAAAATCCAAACATTAACCCAAACATATACAGTCAATTAATATTTGATAAAAGAGCCTTGGATATACAATGGGGAGATGACAGCCTCTTCAGCAGCTGGTGTTGGAAAAACTGGACAGCTACATGTAAGAGAATGAAACTGGACTACTGTCTAGCCCCATACACAAAGGTAAACTCAAGGTGGATCAAAGACCTGAATGTAAGTCATGAAACCATAAAACTCTTAGAAAAAAACATAGGCAAAAATCTCTTGGACATAAACATGAGCAACTTCTTCATGAACATATCTCCCCGGGCAAGGGAAACAAAAGCAAAAATGAACAAGTGGGACTATATCAAGCTGAAAAGCTTCTGTACAGCAAAGGACACCATCAGTAGAACAAAAAGACATCCTACAGTATGGGAGAATATATTCATAAAAAACGTATCTGATAAAGGGTTGACATCCAAAATATATAAAGAACTCATGCACCTTAACAAACAGAAAGCAAATAATCCAATTAAGAAATGGGCAGAGGACATGAATAGACACTTCTCCAAAGAAGAAATTCAGATGGCCAACAGGCACATGAAAAGATGCTCCACATCGCTAATCATCAGAGAAATGCAGATTAAAACCACAATGAGATATCACCTCACACCAGTGAGGATGGCCAACATCCAAAACACAAACAACAACAAATGTTGGCGAGGATGTGGAGAAAAGGGAACCCTCCTACACTGCTGGTGGGAATGCAAATTAGTTCAACCATTGTGGAAAGCAGTATGGAGGTTCCTCAAAAAACTCAAAATAGAAATACCATTTGACCCAGGAATTCCACTCCTAGGAATTTACCCTAAGAATGCAGCAGCCCAATTTGAAAAGGACAGATGCACCCCTATGTTTATTGCAGCACTATTTACAATAGCCAAGAAATGGAAGCAACCTAAGTGTCCATCAGTAGATGAATGGATAAAGAAGATGTGGTACATATACACAATGGAATATTATTCAGCCATAAGAAGAAAACAAATCCTACCATTTGCAACAACATGGATGGAGCTAGAGGGTATTATGCTCAGTGAAATAAGCCAAGCCGAAAAAGACAAGTATCAAATGATTCCACTCATATGTGGAGTATAAGAACAAAGAAAAAATACTGAAGGAACAAAACAGCAGCAGACTCACAGAACCCAAGAACGGACTAATAGTTACCAAAGGGAAAGGGACTGGGGAAAATGGGCGGGAAGGGAGGGATAAGAGGGAAAAAGGGGCATTTCGATTAGCAGACGTAATGTTGGGGGGGCACGGGGAGGGCAGTACAACTCAGAGAAGACAAGTAGTGATTCTATAGCATCTCACTACACTGATGGACAGTGACTGTAATGGGGTTGGTGGGGGGGACCTGATGAAGGGGTAGTTTAATAACCATAATATTGCACATGTAATTGTAAATAAATGATAATAAAATAAATTATATTAAAAAAATAATAATAAAAAATAAAAACCTGAAAAAAAAAGTCATAACAATGCTGATGGACCTACAGGGAAATATGCAAGAGCTAAGGGAGGCAGTCAGAAGAGATATTACAGAAATGAAACAATCAACTGATGGGCTGAAGAGCAGCCTGAATGAGGTGCAAGAGACTATCAATGGAATAGAAATCACAGAACAGGAGTATACAGAAGCTGAGGCAGAGAGAGATAAAAGGATCTCTATGAATGAAACAATAATAAGAGAACTGTGTGACCAATCCAAACAGAACAATATTCGCATCATAGGGGTACCAGAAGAAGGAGAGAAAAAGGGATAGAAAGTGTCTTTGAAGAAATGATTGCTGAAAAATTCCCCAAGCTGGGGAAGGAAATACTCTCTCAGACAATGAAAGCCCACAGATGTCCCAACACAAGGCACCCAAGGAGGACAAAACCAAGACATAATAATTAAAATGGCATAAGATCAAGGACAAGGACAGAGTATTAAAGGCAGCCAGAGAGAGAAAAAAGATCACCTACAAAGGAAAACCCATCAGGCTAACATCAGCCTTCAACAGAAACCTTACAGGCCAGAAGAGAATGGCATGATATATTTAATGCAATGAAGCAGAAGGGCCTTGAACCAAGAATACTGTATCCAGCACGATTATCATTAAAATTTGAGGGAGGGATTAAACAATTCACTGACAAGCGAAAGTTGAGAGAATTTGCCTCCCACAAACCACCTCTACAGGATATCTTAAAGGGAATGCTCTAGATGGAAGCACTCCTAAGGCTAAAAACATGTCACCAGAGAAAATAAATTCATAGGAAAAAGGCAGACCATCCAAATACTATCTAAAGGCAAAAAATAAAATCAACTGTCCACAAAAACAGTCAAAGGAATGCAAAAGTACAGAATAAAACACCTAATATATAAAGAATGGAGGAGGAAGAATAAGAAGGGAGAGAAATAAAGAATCATTAGACTGTGTTTATGATAGCGTAATAAGAGAGTTAAGTTAGATGGTTAGATGGTAAAGAAGCTACCCTTGAACCTTTAGTAACCACGAATCTAAAGCCATCAATGGCAATAAATACATATGTATCGATAATCACCCTACATGTAAATGGACTGAATGCACCAATCAAAAGACACAGAGTAACAGAATGGATAAAAAAGCAAGACCCATCTATATGCTGCCTACAAGACACTCACCTCAAATCCAAAGATATACACAGACTAAAAGTGAAGGGATGGAAAAAGATACTTCATGCAAACAACAAAGAGAAAAAAGCAGGTGTTGCAGTACTTGTATCAGACAAAATAGACTTCAAAACGAAGAAAGTAGCAAAAGATAAAGAACGACATTACATAATGATAAAGGGGTCAGTCCAACAAGAAGATATAACCATTATAAATATATATGCACCCAACACAGGAGCGCTGACATATGTGAAACAAATACTAACAGAATTAAAGGAGGAAATAGAAAACAATGCATTCATTTTAGGAGACTTCAACACATCACTCACTCCAAAGGACAGGCCAGTCAGACAGAAAATAAGTAAAGACACAGAGGCACTGAACACACTAGAACCGAGGGACCTAACAAACATCTACAGAACTCTACACCCAAAAGCAGCAGGATACACATTCTTCTCAAGTGCACATGGAACATTTTCCAGAATAGACCGCATACTAGGTCACAAAAAGAACCTCAGTAAAGTCAAAAATACTGAAATTCTACCAATCAACTTCTCAGTTCACAAAGGTATAAAACTAGAAATAAATTGTACAAAAGAAAACAAAAAGGCTCACAAACACATGGAGGCTTAACAACATGCTCCTAAAAACATCAATGGATCAATGACCAAATTAAAACAGAGATTAAACAATATATGGAGACAAATGACAACAACAGCACAAAGCCCCAACTTCTGTGGGACGTAGCAAAGGCAGTTCTAAGAGGAAAGTACACTGCAATCCAGGCCTATTTAAAGAAGGAAGAACAATCCCAAATGAATAGTCTACAGACACAATTACTGAAATTGGAAAAAGAAGATCAAATGAGGCCCAAAGTCATCAGAAGGAGGGACATAATAAAGATTAGAGAAGAAATAAATAAAATTGAGAAGAATTAAACAACAGAAAAAAATCAATGAAACCAAGAGCTGGTTCTTCGAAAAAATAAACAAAATAGATAAACCCCTAGCCAGACTTATTAAGAGAAAAAGAGAATCTACACACATAAACAGAATCAGAAATAAGAAGGGAAAAATCACAATGGACCCCACAGAAATACAAAGAATTATAAGAGAATATTATGAGAATCGATATGCTAACAAGCTGGAAAACCTAGAAGAAATGGCAACGTCTTAGAAAAATACAGCCTTCCAAAACTGACCAAACAAGAAACAGAAAAACTAAACAGACCAATCACCAGCAACGAAATTGAAGGGGTAATCAAAAAACTACCCAAGAACAAAACCCCCGGACCAGATGGATTCACCTCTGAATTCTACCAGACACATAGACAAGAAATAACACCCACTCTCCTTAAAGTTTTCCAAAAAATAGAAGAGGACGGAATACTTCCAAACTCATTCTATGAAGCCAGCATCACTCTAATACCAAAACCAGGCAAAGACCTCACCAAAAAAGAAAATTACAGGCCAATATCCCTGATGAACGTAGATGCAAAAATACTCAACAAAATATTAGCAAACCGAATTCAAAAATACATCAAGAGGATCATACACCATGATCAAGTGGGATTCATCCCAGGGATGCAAGGATGGTACAACATTCGAAAATCCATCAACCTCATCCACCACATCAAAAAAAAGAAGAACAAAAACCACATGATCTTCTCCATAGATGCTGAAAAAGCATTTGACAAAATTCAACATCCACTCATGATAAAAACTCTCAATAAAATGGGTATAGAGGGCAAGTACCTCAACATAATATAGGCCATATATGACAAACCCACAGCCAACATCATACTTAACAGCGAGAAGATGAACATTTTTCATCTAAGATCGGGGACAAGACAGGGATGCCCACTCTCTGCACTGTTACTTAACATAGTACTGGAGGTCCTAGCCATGGCAGTCAGACAAAAAAAAAGAAATACAAGGCATTCAGATTGGTAAAGAAGTCAAACTGTCACTATTTGCAGATGACATGATATTGTACATAAAAAATCCTAAAGACTCCACTCCAAAACTACTAGAATATCTGAATTCAGCAAAGTTGCAGGATACAAAATTAACACACAGAAATCTGTTGCTTTCCTATACACTATCGATGAGCTAACAAAAAGAGAAATCAGGAAAACAATTCCATTCACATTTGCATCAAAAAGAATAAAATACCTAGGAATAAACCTAACAAAGGAAATGAAAGACCTATACCCTAAGAACTACAAGACACTCCTAAGAGAAATTAAAGAGGACACTAACAAATGGAAATTCATCTCCCATGCTCTTGGCTAGGAAGAATAAATATTGTCAAAATGGCTATACTACCTAAAGCAATCTACAGATTCAATGCAATCCCTATCAAAATACCAACAGCATTCTTCAATGAACTGGAACAAATAGTTCTAAAATTCTTATGGAACCACAAAAGACCCCAAATAGCCAAAGCAATCCTGAGAAGGAAGAATAAAACGGGGAATTAATGCTCCCAGACTTCAAGCTCTACTACAAAGCCACAGTAATCAAGACAATTTGGTACTGGCACAAGAACAGACCCACAGACCAATGGAACAGACTAGAGAGTCCAGATATAATCCCAAGCATATATGGTCAATTAATATATGATAAAGGAGCCATGGATATACAATGGGGAGATGACAGCCTCTTCAACAACTGGTGTTGGCAAAACTGGACAGCTACATGCAAGAGAATGAAACTGGATTATTGCCTATCCCCATACACAAAAGTAAACTCAAAATGGATCAAAGGCGTGAATGTAAGTCATGAAACCATAAAAGTCTTAGAAGATAACATAGGCGAAAATCTCCTGAATATACACATGAGCAACTTTTTCCTGAATGCATTCGAGCAAGGGAAATAAAAGCAAAAATGAACACATGAGACTACATCAAACTTAAAAGCTTCTGTACAGCAAAGGACACCATCAACAGAACAAAAAGGCATCCTACAATATGGGAGAATATATTCATAAATGACATATCCAATAAAGGGTTCACATCCAAAATATATAAAGAACTCACACGCCTCAACAAACAAAAAGCAAATAATCCAATTAAAAAATGGGCAGAGGATCTGAATAGACACTTCTCCAAAGAAGAAATTCAGATGGCCAACAGGCACATGTAAAGATGCTCCACATCGCTAATCATCAGAGAAATGCAAATTAAAACCACAATGAGATATCACCTCACACCAGTAAGGCCAACATCCAAAACACAAACAACAAATGTTGGCGAGGATGTGGAGAAAGGGGAACCCTCCTACACTGCTGGTGGGAATGCAAATTAGTTCAACCATTGTGGAAAGCAGTATGGAGGTTCCTCTATGGCATCTCACTACGCTGATGGACAGTGACTGTAATGGGGTTGGGGGGGGGGACCTGATGAAGGGGGTAGTGTAATCACCATAATATTACTCATTTAATTGTAGATTAATGATATCAAAATAAACTTATTAAAAAAAAGAAAGTGAAAGGACAACTCACAGAATGGGAGAAAGTATTTTCAAGTCATATATCTGATAAGAGATTCTATTTAGAATATAGAAAGAACTCTTCAACTCAGTAATTAAAAGACAACTCCATTAGAAAATGGACAAAGAATCTGAATAGACATTTCTTCAAAGAAGGTATACAAAAGGCTAGTGTACATGAAAAGATGCTCAACATAATTAGCCATCAGGGAACTTCAGATCATGTACATAATAAACAATAAAGGTATACAAAAAGTGTTGGTGAAGATGTGGAAAAATTGCAACTTTCATATACTGCTGGAGGGAATGTAAAATTAGCCACTTTGAAAGAATTTGGGCATTTCTCAAAAGTTAAACAAGAGTTATCATATGATCTAGCAATTATACTCGTGGATATATACGAAATAAAAATGGAAACAAGTCCAAACAAAAAAAAAAAATCAAAATAGAAATACCATTTGACCCAGGAATCCCACTCCTAGGAATTTACCCTAAGAATGCAGCAGCCCAATTTGAAAAAGACATATGCACCCCTATGTTTATCGCAGCGCTATTTACAATAGCCAAGATATAGAAGCAACCTAAATGTTCATCAACGTGAATGGATAAAGAAGATGTGGTACATATACACAATGGAATATTATTCAGCCGTAAGGAAAACAAATCCTAATATTTGCAACAACATGGATGGAGCTAGAGGGTATTATGCTCAGTGAAATAAGCCAAGGGGAAAAAGACAAGTATCCAATGATTTCATTCATCTGTGGAGTATAAGAACAAAGAAAAAAAAAACTGAAGGAAGAAAACAGCAGCAGACTCACAGAACCCAAGAATGGACTAAGAGTTACCAAAGGGAAAGGAACTGGGGAAGATGGGTGGGAAGGGAGGGATAAGGGGTGAAAAGGGGTATTACGATTAGCACACATAATGTAGTGGGAGCAGGGGAGCATATGGGGAAGGCAGTATAGCACAGAGGAGACAAGTAGTGATACTATAGCATCTTACTACACTGATGGACAGTGACTGTAATGGGGTATGTGGTGGGGACTTGATAATAGGGGGAGTCTAGTAACCATAACATTGCTCATGTAATTGTACATTAATAATAGCAAAATTTTAAAAAATAAAAAAAAAAGAAATACCATTTGAACTGGGAATTCCACTACTAGGAATTTACCCTAAGAATGCAGCAGCCCAGTTTGAAAAAGACATATGCACCCCTATGTTTATCACAGCACTATTTACAATAGCCAAGAAATGGAAAGAACCTAAGTGTCCATCAGTAGATGAATGGATAAAGAAGAGGTGGTACATATACACAATGGAATATTATTCAGTCATAAGAAGAAAACAAATCCTATCATTTACAAGAACATGGATGGAGCTAGAGGGTGTTATGCTCAGTGAAATAAGCCAGGCGGAAAAAGACAAGTATCAAATGATTTCACTCATCTGTGGAGTATAAGAACAAAGGAAAAACTGAAGGAACAAAACAGCGGCAGACTCACAGAACCCAAGAAACGACTAACAGTTACCAAAGGGAAAGGGACTGGAGAGGATGGGTGGGAAGGGAGGGACAAGGGGGAAAAAGGGGCATTACGATTAGCAGACATAATGCAGTGGGGTGGGCACGGGGAGGGCTGTACAACACAGAGAAGACAAGTAGTGATTCTATAGCATCTTATTACACTGATGGACAGTGACTGTAATGGTATATATGGTGGGGACCTGATGATGGGGGGAGTCTAGTAACCATAACGTTGCTCATGTAATTGTAGATTAATGATACCAAAATAAAAAAATAAAAAATAAAAGAATGAGATACAAATGTTGAAGAATATGGTATCTGAAATGAAACATACAATGTAGAGATTTAAAAGCAGATTAGATAAAGTAGAGGAAATGGTAAATGAAACAGAAATTAGAGAACAGGAATACAAAGCTGAGGCACAGAGAGAAAAAAGGATCTCTAAGAATGAAAGAATATTGAGAGAACTGTGAGACCAATCCAAATGGAAAAATATTTGCATTATAGGGGTACCAGAAGAAGAAGGAGAAAAAGGGATAGAAAGTGTCTTTGGGGAGGTAATTGATGAAAACTTCCCCAATCTGGGGAAGGAGGTTGTCTCTCAGGCCATGGAGGTGCACAGATCTCCCAACACAAGAAAACCAAGGAAGACACCACCAAGAAATATAATAATTAAAAAGGCAAAGATCAAGAACAAGGACACAGTATTAAAACCAGCCAGAGGGAGAAAAGAGATCCAATAGAAAGGAAAATCCATTCAGACTTCTCAACAGAAACCTTATGGCCAGAAGGGAGTGGCATGATATATTTAATACAATGAAGCAGAAGGGCCTTGAACCAAGAATACCCCAACCTGTAAGACTGTTATTCAAATTTGAAGGAGGGATTAACTAATTTCCAGATAAGCAAAAGTTGAAAGAATTTACCTCCCACAAACCATCTCTACAGTGTATTTTGGAGGGACTACTAAAAATGGAAGCATTCCTCAGGCTAAATAGCTGTCACCAGAGAAAATAAAACTACAGTAAAAAAAGTAGACCAATTAATTACTAAACAAATGCATAATTAAATCAACTACCCACACAGTCAGTCAAGGGATACACAAAGAATACAGAATATGACACCTAACATATAAAGAATGGAGGAGGAAGAAAAAAGGAGAAAAAAAGAACTTTTAAATTGTGTTTGTAATAGCATACTAAGTGAGTTAAGTTAGACTGTTAGATAGTAACAAAGGTACCCTTGAACCTTTGGTAACCATGAATCTAAAGCCTGCAATGGCAATAAGTACATATCTATTGTTAATCACCCTAAATGTAAATGGACTGAATGCACCAGTCAAAAGACATCCTTTAAGATCAGGAACAAGACAAGGAACTCTCCCCACTTTTATTCACCATAGTTCTGGAGGTCCTAGCCATGGCAATCAGACTACACAAAGAAATAAAAGGTATCCATATTGGTAAGGAAAAAGTTAAATTGTCACTGTTTGCAGATGACGTGATACTGTACGTAAAAAACCCAAAAGAATCCACTCCAAAACTACTAGAATTAATATCTGAATACAGCAAAGTTGCAGGATACAAAGTTAATACACAGAAATCTGTTGCATTCCTATATACTAATGATGAACTAGCAGAAAGGGAAATCAGGAATACAATTTCATTCACAATTGCATCAAAAAGAATAAAATACCTAGGAATAAACCTAACCAAGGAGGTAAAAGACCTATACCCTGAAAACTACAAGACACTCATGAGAGAAATTAAAGAAGACACCAATAAGTGGAAATACATCCCGTGCTCCTGGAAAGGAAGAATTAATATTGTCAAAATGGCCATCCTGCCTAAAGCAATCTACAGATTCAATGCAATCCCTATCAAAATACCAACAGCATTCTTCAACAAACTAGAGGAAATAGTTCTAAAATTCATATGGAACACTAAAGACCCTGAGTAGCGAAAGCAATCCTGAGAAGGAAGAATAAAGCAGGGGGAATTATGCCCCCTGACTTCAAGCTCTACTACTAAGCCACAGTAATCAAGGCAATTTGGTACTGGCACAAGAACAGACCCATAGATCAATGGAACAAGAATAGAGAGCCTTGATATAAAGCCAAGTATATATAGTCAATTAATATATGATAAAGGAGCCATGGATATATGGATATACAATGGGGAAATGACAGCCTCTTCAACAACTGGTATTGGCAAAACTGGACAGCTACATATAAGATAATGAAACTGGACTCTATTGTCTAACTCTATACACAAAAGTAAACTCAGAATGGATCAAAGACCTGAATGTAAGTCATGAAACCATAAAACTCTTAGAAGAAAACATAGGCAAAAATCTCTTGAATATAAATATGAGCGACTTTTTTCTGAACACTCTGCTTGGGAAAAAGAAACAAAAAGCAAAAATGATCAAATGGGACTACATCAAACTAAAAAGCTTCTGTACAGCAAAGGGCACCATCAATAGAACAAAAAGGCATCCTACAGTATGGGAGAATATATTCATAAATTATATATCCGACAAGGGATTAACATCCAAAATATATAAGGAACTCACACACCTCAACACCCAAAAAGCAAATAACCCTATTGAAAAATGGGCAAAGGATATGAAGAGACATTTCTCCAAAGAAGAGATTCAGATGGACAACAGGCACATGAAAAGATGCTCCTCATCACTAATTATCAGGGAAATGCAAATTAAAATCAAAATGAGATATCACCTCACACCAGTTAGGATGGCCAACATCCAAAAGACAACAACAAATGGTGGCAAGGACGCGGACAAAGGGGAACCCTCTTACACTGTTGATGGGAATGTAAAGTAGTTCAACCATTGTGGAAAGCAGTATGGAGGTTCCTCAAAAAAACTACAAATAGAAATAGCATTTGACCCAGGAATTCCACTCCTAGAAATTTACCCAAAGGAAGCAAGATCTCAGATTCAAGAAGACATGTGCACCTCTATGTTTATCACAGCACTATTTACAACAGCCAAGATATGGACACAACCTAAGTGTCCATCAGCAGATAAATGGATAAAGAAGATGTGGTACATATACACAATGCAATGTTATTCAGCCATAAGAAGAAAACAAATCCTACCATTAGCAACAACATGGATGGAGCTAGAGGGTACTATGCTCAGTGAAATAAGCCAGGCGGAGAAGACAAGTATCAAATGGTTTCACTCATTTGTGGAGTATAACAACTAAGCAAAACTGAAGAAACAAAACAGCCGACTCACAGATCCCAAGAAGGGACTAGCAGTTACCAAAGGGAACGGGATGGGGAGGGAGGGAGGGAGGGAGGGAGAAGGGGATTAAGGGGCATTATGATTAGCACACATAATGTAGGGGGTTTACAGGGAAGGCAGTATAGTACAGAGAAGACAAGTAATTGACTCTATAACATGTTATTACAGTGATGGGCAGTGACTGCCATGGGGAGTGTAGCAGGTACTTGATAATATGGATGAATGTAGTAACCACAATGTTGCTCTGTGAAACCTTTATTAGATTGTATAACAATGATACCTTAATTTAAAAAAAAGAATAATTTTGGCAGAAAAATGGGAATTATGAAAAGAAAAAAGTTTGTAAATTAGAAAAAGAACCTAGTAGAAAATCTAGAACAGAAAAATATGGAACTAAATTTAATTTTATATAATAGATTGTTGAACAGATTAGACACAGAAGAGGAAAAAATGCAGCAGATAAGATAAATGGTGGCCACTGTGTCACAGAAGATTGGAGGCCCAGGAAGATAAAATATGGGGCAGAAAACTGTATTTCAACAGATAATAGACACGAATTTTGCAATACTTAATAAAATTCATGAAACCCAGCAGGATTTAAAAGGGAAAAAAAGGAACCATACACACCAAAAATCACAACAGTAATACTAAAGAAATCCAAAGGCAGACACTTCTAAAGCAGTCGGGGGGACTTCTGGTCAGACAAGATGGCAAGCTTCACTCTCCCTGCTCTTCCCACTAAGCACAACTATAAGCCTAGGAAATAACTCAAAAGACACAACCAAAGGAGAACCCAAAATTGTGAAAGAGGGAGGCAAACTGGTTTGAGACCCCGGGACTGGGGGAGCAGCACAGTCACAAGGCATCTTATGATTCCCCACTCAACAGAAGGGGAGCCAGGCCCAGTATTTCCCGATCCTCAGACTGGCAACGGAAGGCACACACAAAAGGCACAGTCCTGCCCCAGATCAAAAAAGAAGTCCCACCTATTACCACACCAGGCCAGCCTGGCAGAATCTGTGGGGAACTGACAGGAGATCCCACTAACAAGCAGCCTAGGACGCCCACCTCAATGAGGCACTCAGCCCAGAAGCATTCTCCCTCCCCATCGCCTGAGACACACCTCCCTCTCCCCCAGCACCTTGCAGAAGGCTAGTCCAGCACTGGGACCCCACTTCAAGGGCCTGGCCTGGGAAACGCTCTCCATCCCCACGCTGAGGCAGAGCCTGCTGTAACAAGCACCCAGAAAGGAAGCTCTCTGCCCTGTGGGCAGAGAATCCCACCCAATCTAGAGGCATCAGGCAGTCCAGCCCCAGAAAGCTCCTTCTGCCTCCTAAAGCAGCGCCTGCATCAACTGCGGAGCCCTTGCAACCACACACACACCAGGCAGACAGCAGTGTCACCACAAAGGCTCTGAACGTCAGACTATCACTGGAACCGCAGTCCCCAGAAGTAGGCCAGGACCCGAGTGCTGAACTCAACAGGGAGACTGCCTGCCACACAAAATACTTAAATAGTACCCAGAGTCTCCTAACATAACAGGCAAAATGACCAGGAAACAATAAAACATCACCTGTCAGACCACAACCAAGAAAATCCAAGACTTTAAATGAGAAAAGACAATGCCTGGAAGAATCCAATAATGGAATTATCTGACAAGGATTTTAAAGCAACTATGGTAAAAATGAGTCTATAAGCACTTACAAATTCTCTTAAAACAAATTAATAATAGGAAATTCCAGCAAAGAAAAAAGTTGTCAATGTCAATATCCTGGCTGTGACATTTTCTTATGATATTGCAGTAAGTTACCACTGAAGAAATTGGGTAAAGGGTGGGTGCCCAGGACCTCCCTGTAGCATTCTTTTTTTTTTTTTGCTATCATTAATCTACAATTACATGTGCAACATTATGGTTACTAAACTCCCCACTTCATCAGGTCCCCCCACCTACCCCATTACAGTCACTGTCCATCAGCGTAGTGAGATGCTGTAGAACCACTACTTGTGTTCTCTGTGTTGTAGAGCCCTCCCCGTGCCCCCTCAACATTATGTCTGCTAATCGTAATGCCCCTTTTTCCCCCTTGTCCTTCCCTTCCCACCTATCTTCCCCAGTCCCTTTCCCTTTGGTAACTGTTAGTCCATTAACTGTTAGTCCATTCTTGGGTTCTACGAGTCTGTGGCTGTTTTGTTCTTTCAGTTTTTTTTCTTTGCTCTTATGCTCCACATATGAGTGAAATCATTTGATACTTGTCTTTTTCCCCTTGGCTTATTTCACTGAGCATAATAATACCCTCTAGCTCTGTCCATGTTGTTGCAAATGGTAGGATTTGTTTTCTTCTTATGGCTGAATAATATTCCGTTGTGTATATGTACCACCTCTTCTTTATCCATTCATCTACTGATGGACACTTAGGTTGCTTCCATTTCTTGGCTATTGTAAATAGTGCTGCAATAAACATAGGGGTGCATCTGTCTTTTCAAACTGGGCTGCTGCATTCTTAGGGTAAATTCCTAGGAGTGGAATTCCTGGGTCAAATGGTATTTCTATTTTGAGTTTTTTGAGGAACCTCCATACTGCTTTCCACAATGGTTGAACTAATTTGCAGTCCCACCAGGAGTGTAGGAGGGTTCCCTTTTCTCCACATCCTCGCCAACATTTGTTGTTGTTTGTGTTTTGAATGTTGGCCATCCTTACTGGTGTGAGGTGATATCTCACTGTGGTTTTAATTTGCATTTCTCTGATGATTAGCGATGTGGAGCATCCCTGTAGCATTTCTTACAACTGCATGTTAATGTATAATTATCCCAAAATAAAAACCTGATTTTTTAAAAAACTGGCCAAAGATCTGAAAACACTTCATATTCAAATGGCCAATAAGCATATAAAAAAACGCTCATCATCATTAGTGATCAGGGAAATGCACACCGAAACCACAGTGAGGTATCACAACCCATCCACTCGAACGCTAAAATTAAGACTGACAATGCCACATGTCGGCAAGCATGCAGAGCAACTGAGCTCTCACACTTCGCCAGTGGAAATACAAAATGATGCTGCTTCTTTGGAAAACAACAGGGCAGTTAAACACACTTATATGATCTAGTAACTTCATTCCCAGGAATTTATGTAAGACAAATAAAAACATACATCCATACAAAGACATGAACGTTCATACCATCTTTAGTCACAGTAAACAAAAACTGGACACAATCTGAGGATAAACAAGGGAATGAATGTAAAATACAGATAGCTAAACAAGAAAGACCACTACTACACGCAAAAAAGATCTACACATGGATGAATCTCAAAAATATTACTGAGTGAAGGAAGCCAGACAGGGTATCTGATGGACTAGAAGAGGTACATGGAGCTCTACAATGACTGCTCTTAACTACAGTGCATGAACAGATCAGTAAAGCTCTGGGTTGGGACTGACTGGAGGGGGCTCAAGAGAACTTTGGGGATGATAAAAATGTTCTATCTTGATTGTTGTCCTGTTCACAGTGGTGTGTACATTTGTTTAAACTCATCAAATACTCTTAAAATGTGTGCATTTTACTGTAGGTAAAGTATACCTCGATAAAGTTGGTTTCTCAAAGGTCCAAAGTAAAATTCTTCACTGTATCCCCAACAACAGGCATTAGCCATCCCAGCAGATACCTCTCCGAAAAGCCCAAGCTTAATACATCTCTTCTGCCACCAAACCTTCAATAGCTTCCCGGTTCATACACGACAAAACCCTATTTATCAATCAGCCATTTAAGGTATTCCAAGACCTGGCCCTAGGCCCTAGGCATGTTTTCCAATCTACATTCACCTTCCAATTCTGCTACAAACTCAAATTTCATCCCAAGGAGAACACCAGCCTCGCCAGGAGCATGAAGAATGCTATATTCCCCTCCCCTCTTTGTCCTGGTTTACCTCCACCTGTTTCTCACCCACCTAAGCCATAAACTCAGCTCCACTGTCCCAAATGGAACATTCTAGATTCCCTGAGGGAGCTTCTCTCCCTCCTTCACCTGTTCTGCCACAGCACCAGCTCCTCTTTCAGGCCCCAGTCTCTCCGGCCTTGCACCCAGGCTCCTCACACACGTGCCCAGCACACGGGAGCCGACAGGCACGGCCAGGACCCACAGCGCACCACAGGATGCTCAGCTGAATTGATGTACGTTTAATTCTAACCAAGTCTGAAGTGCCTGGAGGACAGGGACTGAGGGGTATTTAAATAAGCAGTTCACATGAACAGTCAGGAAGAGGGCTAGGAAAAGTCAGAAATAGAAGCAGAAGCTCAAAGATGCTCTTTATGAGGGTGATGACAGAGCCACGAAAGCAGAAAAGCTCTATGGGATAAAGACTATAAATATTCCCACCAGGAGTGCAGCATGCAGGCTCCAGGCGGCAGTCCCAGCCGACCTCCTCACCCTTGCCCACCTCCCACCCTAGCAACAATCAACCTAGTGTCGGAGACTGCTTTCCTACCACTGGTTGGTTCAATGTAACCTTCCTGGAATAAGGGCAGACACTGCAGAAAATTAGGCAAGGCCTTGGACTTCAGCTAGGCTACAGACTCAATGTGTCTGTCCGTATGTTTGAAGCCCTTACTCACAATGTGATAGTGTTAGGAGGTGGGGCCTTTGAGAGGTGATTAGCTCATGAGGGTAGAGCCTTCCTGAATGGATTAGGACCCTTACAGAAGAGACTCCAGCCCTATGAGGACACAGTGAGAAGACAGCTACCTACATACAAACCAGGAAATGAATCTGCCGGCATCAGGATCTCGAACTTCAGCTTCCAGATCTGTGAGAGACAGATTTGTTGTTTTTAAGTCCCCAGTGTATGGTATCTGGTCATAGCAGCCCAAAGGGACTAAGACAAGATATGCCACCTGACCACAGCCTCTACCCATTCCAAAGCTGCTAGAAGAACCCTGCCAGGCTACCACTCTCACCACATCACCCCCTACACAAAAGCCTTCCCAGGCACACATCATGAAAGAAATCCCTAACCAGCTTGTAACGCCATAAACAATCTGGCCCAGACTATTTTCCGAACTAATCACTTACTATTTCAGTCCACAAATCCTCTGTCACAACAAGGTTGATCGACTCAGTGCCCACGAACAATTCTTCCTCTGCAGGCAACTTGGCCAGGTGCCCTCCCCTCCACACTTGGAGGGACTACTCGAACCTTACCCACACTTCAAGGCCTATCTCCCCACCAAAGCCTCCCCAAACATGCCGCCAGTGGCGACCCCACGGCTGCAGTCCAAGCCCTCTAGCCCCCATGTGCCTATCTGGTAACTCACATTCTACCTCATGACAGCTCTGGTACTGACGTCCTGCTGACACTTCTCAGGACCTACACTGCACCACTTCATTTTCCTCCTCTATGTCAATGGCTCATGTGGATTTCAAGCTACTGGGGACAGGGCATGGAACTACCCCCCGTATTTCCTGTAGTACAAAAAACACATCATGCACATGACATGCTGTGTTACGCTATCATTACTGACTGAATGAATGGTATGTTGGCTCCTGGTCACCTTCACCTCAGATGAAAAATGATAGCAATCTGAGTTTTTCAATAGTTCAACTAAGAAAAAAGAGCACAGGTTTATATAAAGGGGATATGGCCACACAAAAACATCAATCACAAGAGAAGCTCACGAGCTATTAGGATAAATGTAATACAAAGAAGAAAATGTTGAGGGCTTTTTGAAAGAACAGGTACAAAGTTAACATCCTGAAGTACAACAGTAGCTGACCCTTTTGAGGGTTGCTCAAATTGGAAGTCTAGGATGGATTTATGTTCTTTGATTAATATGTAACTTACGGAATCAGGACAGGAAAGAGAGCACATGCACTGGATATCTTTAGAAATACAAATTCACCTATGTAAGGCCACCAAGATGGAATTAGAAAACACCTCTTTCTATTCCACCTGTTTCAAAGAAGGCATTTCCAACTCTTGTGTCCATTTGACAGTGGCTGAGTGCTGTCTTACAGACATGGCAGTAGACAGGACAAAAACATAACCCCTGACCCTCAGAGACACCAGGTGGTTTTCAGTCATCCAAGCACAGGGAAGATCAAGCAGCAAGACCACTGGCACCCCCACAGTATCTGGTCCCACCCAGCACATGTACCTAGGGTGCCCTGTAAGCTGCCATCCCAGAGGCACCCAAATCCCTAAGAACAAAAAACTATTAAAAAATACAATCTAAACTCATAAACCAGTAATCTGAGCGTATCACCAGGTAAAACCTTGACAATATGCTTATGAATGAGGAACTCCCCACTAACTACTCATGCAGCAGCTGCCCTCCCCCTAGCCCAGGGACAAGAGCAGCAGCTGGGTTTAATTTCCAGTTCCGGGGCAGAGGGTTCCAAGCTCTAGATCATTTTAACCAAATGTCAGTAGAACAAAGCAACGTGGTGATCCCCTGGAGCTGACAACCAAGGGATTTTGTTCCTAACGTCAATTAAGCAAACAGAGTCCAAACTATTCTGTGGTTTATATACATATATAATAAGACTGCTGGCAGAAGCTCAATCACAGATACCCCGTCAATGGCTGTACAGTCCAAAACATTGGTGCACAGATTTCCCACCCCACAACATGGTTTCCAAATCAGTAACTGAATTACTCTGAGAGAGAGAAGACAAGAACGTCAATCCGTCACTAACAGTGGGTTCTGGACAGCCCGGTGGCCTTGCTCAATCCCAGTTTGCTGTTGGTAACAAGAGAAGTTGGACTTTGGTGACCCCTACGGTCCCGCCACATTCAGGCAGCTCAGCTCCATGGTGAGTCTGAGTTGCGGTGAGTCTCAATTTGGTTTCCAAGGCTCCTCAGAGGGTGAAATCACCACTGTACTACATAGCAACACGCCTGCAAATAGCCAAGTGCCTTCTAGTTCCTTCCCTAGGCTTTTTATTTTTTGACACTATCCTTAGGAGATAACAAAAGCTCTTACTCTGCCATTGTCCCCAGAAACCAAGGCCTAGACACCTTTTAAGTTTCCTCAGGTCCTAAACTAAAACCAAAAGCCGGGAATGCAGTAGCCCCAGTCCAGTGCTCTATTCTGTAAAATAAATGGCACTTCAAGTCACACCTTTAAATTTTCTAGCCAAGTTATTACACCTTTCACCCTAAAGGACATCACAAAATATCCAAGCCAATCAGGTTCAGCTCCTTACAGACACTTGTAAATGGATAATTTTCAACATATCCAGTATATTATTTGTAAAAACCAATTAAAACACTGTCAGTGAAACAGGATTTACCCCAAGAGGAGGGACAGAATGCAAAATTAAAGTACAAGACAGCCCCCGGTCCTTGGCTTTGGCACCAAAGAGGAGGGAAGTTGGGGAGCATTAACAATATGCCACAAGGAGGCTTGGCCAAGGGTGAGCTCTCCCAAGCCTCCCTATTTACCACAAATGGCAGAAAGACAGATGAAAAAACATGAAAGGTGGCCTCCGAGCTCCTTGGCCCTGCCGTCTGCACGCTTCCAGTTCCTGTACAAAGGGGAAGGCTGCTGGGTTTCATTCAGCTACCTGGTGAACACTGTACCAGTGAAACAGGCCATTTTCACCATCTTACTTCTAAAACTGATGTGCCATAGGCAGTCAAAAGGGCTATGCCTAACCGACTGAAAACACAGTTGCAGACACAGGAAGGTGTCCAGAGGGAACAAAGAATAGGCCCCTGGATTAGGAAGAGAGTGTTGGGGTAAAGAAATCTACACCATCCTATCAAAATCCCCTCCCCCACCCAGTCTCCTGGAAGACCAGACTCCACACGGGGTAGGGCTAATCTCCCACCCTGGCTGTGACCGTCCCACCAGCAACACAGATGAATCACTTCAGCGGAACTGAGGCGAGTCACCTTGGTCGTCTGAACTGGGATCTCCCAAATTTGTGACTTTAAAGAGAGACTCTCAATTAGAAAAAACACTGTTATCTGCTCCCCTTCCCGAACCAAGGTAGAGATGAGAAAAGCCTTCTCGTTTAGTAAAACTGAATGGAAAGCAGACCTCCTAAAATCAGGGTTTGATGAATACAGGGCAGCCAAAGGGTCATGACCAACAGGCCACGTGCAATCCACTCTTAATCCCTCAGACAGAATCCAGTGTTCCTCAGCACCCGCTCCTGCTCTGTTCTATAAATACCTACCTTTAATAATTTCAAAACTCTAAAGCCTATTTTAACACCAGCTTCAGAATTAATTATCTGATGACTCAACAAGTATTAACAGCGATCTGGTACTGGAAGTAAACTAGACTAACTCAATATTAAGGCTGAGAAAGATGCATATTCATTTCTGAATAGCTGACAAATGCCATGCTGGTTGCCAAAGCTAAATGCAACTGGACAAAAATGCACTGACTTTGCTAAAGAAACTGAAAAGCAAGTAAGAGGAGTTTTTAGGAGTATCCATGTCTGTGCAGCACTCATTAGTACAACCTGAGCAATTTCCACACGTAAGATCTTGGAGACATACAGGCCTGAACCCTTGCCCAAGAATTCACAGCGCTTAAGACAACGAGGACCCGGTACCTCCAGTGAAATACTACACAGCAGTGAAAAGGGGAGCAGAAGAGCGGGAAGATCTGAGAATACAACGTGAAACGGTCCCAGAAGATGTCACTGTATCTCTAAATGACACCATTTGGTGGCGTTAGCCCCAAACCTACGCCAGCGCAAGACACAGGTGGGTGTCGGGGGAGATGGCAGAGGTGGAGGACGCGGCAGCTCCTTACACTGTCCAGTGGCCACTCAGCTGTGACTCCCTACACATCACTCTAATATTGTACACTTTTCACCAAATATGTATTTTCCCAGCAATCTCATAAATCCATGTATGTGGCAGTGTTTCCCCATCATACTGTCCAGAAGCTGAATCAAGTTCAACGGAGCTACGAACAAGAATTCCAAAACAGCCAGCTGTGAAATAAAACTCTCCTTGCACACCGCACAACCAGCTGCCACGGCCGCCCGGCCACCCGCTCCCATCGCGCAGGTCGCCACCCAGGAAAGGGCCGGCTCAGCGGGCTCCCGAACTATTCATCCCAACGCCTCCCTGCACCGCTCCTCTTCAGCCTCGCTCTGGAAACACGAATGCTTTCACCAGAGCAGCAGCAATATTTTTTGAATGCTTCAGATCAAAAGAAAGAAGAATATGCAGCACTAATTCTTAATTTGGTACCGACAACAAAGCACCTGAAATTAATAAGAGCCCAGCAATTACGAGAATCACTTGGTGTGGAAAATTCCCAGAGTCGAAATGGGAGTCTTCATCCAGTGGGCGCATGAGGGCCTAATAAATGGGTCTTCGATACAGACATGAATCGAAGGTAAGGATACTGAATAAGCACAATCCATTCACAGCAGTTTCTCGCGGGGCGATTCTACACCCGACGTTCGCTGAGAACCACGGAAGCCTGGCCATGGGGGTTCACCCTGCCTCGCGCCCGCCGTGCAGCCCAACGCCCTCCGCCCGCACCTGCGGGTCGCCCGCCCCGCGCCCCGCCGAGCCGCTCGCGACCAGCCCACCCGGGAGGAGCCCCGCCGACCCACCTATGCCGTAGGCCTTGGCGCAGATCCACTGCAGGTTGGCGGCGATCTTGGCCCGCGCGGGGTCGTAGCGGTCCAGCGGCACCACGTCCAGGGCGCCGTCGGGCGCGGCCTCCATCCTCCGCCAGCCCTCCCCGGCCGGGCAGCCGCCCGCGTCCACCATCTGCACACGAAAAGGCCGCTGCAGCGCGGGCGGCGCCGGGCGCGCCGCAACAAAGGCGCCGCGCCCCTCACCGCGCCGGGACGCGTGGGCCCGCGCCGCCAGGACCCCGCCAGGAGGCCGCCCGCGCCGGCCCCACCTCACCTCAGAGCCGCCGCCGTCGCCCCC
>JAVSCE010007806.1:0-33270 GCA_032199065.1 Smutsia gigantea
TTTTGCAGAGAAGGGAATAGACTTTTCAATGGCAAAGTACTGATAAAACTTAAAACTTATCAGTCCATGTGAAAAAGACTGTAGGAGAGCACTAATATAATATTGTATGTCAACTATACCTCAATTAAAAAATAAAGACTCTATAAGACAACTTGATCAAGTCAGTGGAGCTTGCTATGAATTCTTTTCCTTTATCTATACCCATCTTCAGTTTGAGAAAACACTGTTTTTGAAAATTAATTATCCTAAGCCCTGCTCTCCTAAGCTCTTTTAAGTCATTAAACTATTAATCTGCAATAGATTTCCTTCCTTAGGAAAGGAAGCCACAGTAGCTACAAACGACATTTTAATAAATTTGCACAATGCCCTGCAGAGAATCTAAAGTGCTTGGATGTGTTTCTTCTCTTCCATAGGCTTTCTAAGTAATGGAGTTAAAGGCCCAATTTTTTTCTACCTTCCAATCACACATCAGTCCTTCATATACATCTCAGAGGTTTGGTAAAAAATGCTTGTTTGTACACTATTTCTTTTCTTTTTTTCCCTTCATTCTCTCTTTTCCTTCCTTCCTTCCTTGCCCCTCTCCCTCCCCTTTCATCTCCTTTCTCCCTCTCCCTGACTCCCCCGTCTCTCCTTCTTTCCTGAATATAGATCTGGATGCTTATTGAACCAACTATGACAGTTAGTGGAATGTGACCAAGTAGGTGTGGTGGACACTTGTCTCCAATTTTGTGTCTGTGCCTGTGTAAACAAGGCACAAGATAAATGTGTAAAGCATCAGCCAATAAAATACTTAAATTCAGAATCCCCCAAATTTCCCTATTTGTATTTCATTAGCATTTGGGAAGAGTGTTAATATTTGATTAACCTAAGTCCTGCTGCTGTTTTTGTCAAAATAACATAAAAATGCAGCATTAGCTGTAATTTTATCTTGTCCCCTCTTAATATCCAGCTACAGAACAACAGTAGGCCTAAAGCCACACAGTCTGTGATACACTGGTATCCTCACTTGGTGTTTTCTTTCTAGAAAGCATTGTTTTCTCATCTTGTTCTTGGATTCAGTGTAGATGGTGCCTAATGTTTCTTCCTAACCCAAAGAGTTAAGAGAAGATGCATTATTACTCTCATGCAGTCATCATATGTTTCTTGGAAAATGAATGTATATTTCTCTCCCTTCCCTGCCACACACAGTGTGCAAACAAAAGATTATCTGATCATCTGACCTAATGCGGCTGGCCCTTAAGCAATGCCACATGCTTAAGCATATTTCTGCAAAAATTGCCTAAAAACCCATTCAACATTCATGTACCCTTTATCTCCTTCCCCATTCTTCTGGTATTTGTTAAAAAAAAAGACATGTAAGGAGGTTCCTTGGTCAAATTAAGTTTAGTAGAATTGGGTACTTTATATCCCTTCTTTGGAGATCCACATGTACATTAGCAATTACATCTCTGAAGAGTCCTGGGGGTGAGGAGTGAGTAAGATACTATTATTTTCACATTTTACAGATGAAGCAACTGAGATCTAGAAAAGTTAGCACTTTGCCTAGGTCACAGACCTACTACATGAAAGAGCTGGGTCTGAGGGAATCTAAAGCCATGTTAGACCACTTGGTGCCCATTACATTACTCATAAACTCTCTACTGTTTTTATGAACACCACTTAAGGAATGTATGCATAGATATAAAAGCAAAACACTCTGAGAAACTTACTGGAGAATACAATCTTACAAGACAACATTTCACAAAGATTGACATCAAATGTACTCGATTGGTTCTATAGTTGTGTCAAGCAAATACACAATCTTCCCAATATTCTCACAGATTATTAGGTTATCCTGACTTTTAGATTTGCCTCATAATAGTTACCACATCACTAAAGTTACCAAATGATTCAAGTCTCCAAATGGATTCACTTCTACAAAGCCCTCTATAATTCCCCCAAGCAAAAGTTGAGTCTTTTTCACTATCATCCATAGCAATTTATATATACCTCCTTTTAAGGGACCTACCACACCACACAGTTAACTACGTGCTTCTGTCTTAGGCTACCCCACTGGACTGTGAAGTCCTTCAGACCAGGATATATCATTATTAATATTATTACTTAACTCAAAATATGAATATATATGCTTTCATATATGTGACTATGTTAATCAAAGTATTGATATATAGTAATTCATATATTTAAATATAAGTTTTCTTAAGATTCTTAAGCTTTTCCAAGTGAACATAATCTGAGGATAGACCACATTTTATCATTAACAATGACACAGTATGATGATTATTGGAGAAAAACAGAGTAGCATACTAAGGCAAGGGATATATATATTTAAGAAGCCCAGTGATACTAATACAATCCTCCCCACTGAAACTAGCCTACTACAGAGTAATCACCCATAAAAGTTCTTATTGGATGCTTGGACACTAGCACACTTAGAAATTTCTGCATATCGCTTGTATCTTCAAGGAAGTCCTGAATCTCTTGGCATTAAATAGACTTGTAAGAATAAAAGCCAGAATAATGTTAAAGTTGTCTCATCAGCATAATTAATAACAAACCAAGACATACAGGGACTCAAAGCATTAATTTTGTCATTATTTAGGCTGAAAATAAGAATCAACTATCCTAGCTCAGTATCCAATGGTCACAAAGCAATAAATGCTAAGATGGTGAGAAAAAAGGATTACTAAACTTATTTTTTTTAATTGTGAACCACAATTACATTTATTTGATTTGGGTTCTATATATGTCTATATAACTTTATATATTGAAAATATTTTTAGAATGAATTATATAGAGGAAAGTTTATCAAGAAAATAAACACTCTCTAGTACTAATTCTATAACAATGTTACTGTTATCAGTAAAATGAATTTACATAAGTTCATGTATCTGTTTATTTATATTCTATACAGGAATACTATATGGTATTTAATGTATTTATTAAACATATAATAAGTTTCTATAACTACACGCATTTGTAGATATAATACTTTTTTTTGGTATCATTAATACACAATCATATGAGCAACACTGTTGTTACTAGAGTCCCCCCAGTATCAAGTCGCCACCACATACCTCATTACAGTCCCTGTCTGTCAGTGTAGTAAGATGCTGTAGAGTCACTACTTGTCTTCTCTGTGCTATACTGCCCCCAATACATTATGTGTGCTAATCATAATGCCCCTTATTCCCCTTACTGTAGATATAATACTTACTTATGAATTTTTCACCATGCATTCTCTAACACCCCAAAATTCAAAATATTCTGTACTAATAGCATAATATATCAAGAAAAATAAAAGTTTGTCTTTTCAAGGAATAGGCTAGGATATAAAGAATACAGAAAGTCTCAAACATCTGGATTAGACACCTAGCAACTTAAAAGTACATGGAATGACATAAGACCATAAGTTCAATTTTAAAGTGTACACACAGCACATGTGCACACACATACACAGACACATATACATACACATCCACAAGAGTGCTCATCAAATGAATTGTCAAAACTGGAAACCCCCAAATGCACATCAACAGAATAGATGAAAAACGTGTGGTATATGACTGTACAATGGGATGCATGGTCCTACAATACAGTATCGTACTGCAATCAGTATGAACAAACTACGTACAACAATATGGATATGGACGAATTCCACAAACATGATGTTGAGGGTAAGCGGTCAGACACAAAAGAATGTATACTTTTAATACACATGAATGCTATACTTTAATGCATGTAAAGTTCAAAAACAAACAAGACCAACCTAAAATGTAAGGAGTCAGGAAAGTGATTAATTCCTGGGAAAGGGAAGGGAACAGAGAACAGAAGAGGGGAGAAGAGGGCTTGTAGAGTACTACTGGCAACATTCTATTTCTTGACATGAGAGGTAGTTACACAGTGTATTTATTTTGTAATGACTCATTGAGCTAAGACTCAGTGCATTTTTTGGCTAAAAAGTGTGTATGTAAGAGAGGGAGAGCAATTGTGAGTTTCAGTGAAACAGCAGTTGCTCTGCAGGGACCATGGGGTAATATATTGAGAAGAAACCTTTCAGCTTTTGTATTTTGATGGGCAAAGAAGCAAGACAATGCACCGAATGCTGTCATTGGCTCTCAGACTGAGCTGCAGGGCACAAAGGGCCCAGATGTGCCAAAGTAGGCACAGGGCGGTACAAGAAAGACAAGAAATGAAGGAAAAAGATGAAGAATTCCAGACAGAAGAGATTTGGAAGAGTAAAAGGTTCAAGAAGAGATCAGAGGCAAAAACAAGAAGATAGCAGACAAAGAAACAGGAAAGAGGAGAGCTCTGTCATTGATTCTGCTGGTGATGGTGCCAGAAGGGGGCAAAGCAAATACACATATATCTGCAGTTATTAAATATATCATTAAGATAGACTACATCAATCTGAGCACAGAGACTAAGCAAAGATGGAAGAGAACTAGCATTTTTTTGGCTCACATAATTTTTTCATTTGGTATTCACTGAATGCCTACAAGGAATTGCCCTATTTTAGAAATGAGAAAACTGGAACTGAAAAGGGTTAAAGTAACCAGCTCACCTTAAAAGACTGGATGGAATAGATGAAAAACAGCCAATAACACAACACTGTGGCTCTTTCAGAGAATTCACACATCTAAGTTCTGAGTATTTTTATAAGGCTGAATAAATGCTGTGATTAAATAAAGTGTGGCACATTCTACCTTTACCTAAAGTAGTTGTTCTCAATTTATGTAATAAGGTATTCTAGTTGACAAATTGAATGATGGTTGCTTCTCATCTTGCATAAAAAAGGTAAGTTAATAGGTAAAATTCTATCAGTTTTAAACTTTCCATCTGGTTAATATTTTTTTAAGACTTTGGCTTCTATTATCACGTGGCTTTTAAAGAGGAATGAACTAATGTTAACAGAAAAACTTGAAAATATTATTTCTTAAAACAATCTCATGCAGCATTTAGTATTTTTTGTAGATACAAGCAGACATACAATACAATCACATTTTATCCTACAGAAGTTGTGCCAGGTTTGTATATGATAATTTAATACTATTTCATGGAGTCCCTCAAAGAGAATCAAAAAGTCCAAGAATACAATCACCTAAGCAAGCTTAAGAGCCTTTGGTTTAAGCAGAATAAGAACTGGCTGGCCAACCCTGCATCTACTGATACTGTATGTGTTCTGGATGTCAAAGCATTAATGTTTATATATTTAACTGCTGGCTACAGGAAACAAGGTTATGCATGGATGGGAAAAAATGTTTGTGAAGGGAGCAACACAATGCTTAGAAAACTACGGCACTATGCAGTATTATTTGAAGCTAAATGCTTCCATTAGTTCTTTGAACTTTTTGTGACATGGTATTTCAGAACAGTTTTACCTAGTTATTTCAAAACCAAATTACTGCAGAGTTCACCTAAACATACAATATTGGTATCTGGTAATATTATTATCATCTTCATACCTGTAAATGATGCCTTGTTTATTTAGCTAGCCTACAAATCAGGGTGCTATTAAGCAAACAGAAAACTATTACCAAAGTAACTTCATGAAAAAGCTACTTTATCATGAGAGTGACATCAGTATTTTCAATCTTGTTATAACATTAAGAATGCCCTGTTTTAATGCTGAAATAGAACAAATTATATTAAAAGTAAGACATTACAGATGTCTAAGAAAATTGTAGCCTATTAAGTGTTTATCATATTCTGGGAGGACGAAAGACAGGTTGTAGGTCCCAAAATGTCCTGCCCTCATTCATGGAAATTAAAATGGAATTCTCCTTCACAAAGTAGCATCAGTGTGGTCCACATGTGCTAAAAGAGCCCTGGAAGACAGACAATGGTGCATAAACAGTAAAAAAAAAAAAAAGTGAAATACTTCAGATAGTGCTAACAAGTAAAAAGATAGCACTATTCAGGAATATTTACTAATAACCAGAAATACTGCTTGAAAGAGAATAGCTTTAGTCACTAATTCAGTAATTTAAACTTAGAATAAAGCTGGTTGTGCCAAAATGTCCCACGGTTTATCCCCTTGCGAATCCTTTATTTCATTCACTCTCATGAATAAAATTGCAAATGATCACCCAGACAAGCTGCTATCAGAATTTTTCTTCCATAAACCAAGGTCGAGTGTATCTGCTGGCATCAGTACACATTTAGCACTAAATCCTATTTTTTTCTGTGCAGCTATTACAAAGCTGACCATATGCTATAATAGCTGATGCTTATAAACAAGAATAAATTATAATCAATAATAAGTTCCCCCTTACATATGGGGCATACATTCCAAGACCCCCAGTGGATACCTAAAATCAACTGTCCTTAAACCTCTAGATACATCACACTTTTTCCTTATGCATGCATACCTGTGATAAAGTTTAGTTTATAAATTAGACACATTAAGAGATTAACAATAACTAACAATAAAATGGAATGAGTATAACAATATACTGTAATAAAAGTGATGTGAATGTGGTGTCCTTCTCTCAAAATATCTAATTGTAAGATACTCACCCTTCTTGTGATGATGTGAAATGATAAAATGCCTACGTGCTGAGAGGAAGTGAGAATGATGGAGGTGCTGTGACACCGTGTTGGGCTACTATCGACCTCTGTCAGTACATCAGGAGGATCATCTACTTCCTGACTAGTCGACCTCACGTAACTGAAACCGTGGAAGGCAAAACCACAGGTAAGGGGGGACTACTTAAACATCATATTTATTCATTCAACAAATATATTTTGTGGCATTGAGCAAGGTGCTGTAAGATATAACTGTGAAGAAGGTAGACATGAAACCATCCCTCAGTGAGCTCAGTCTAGCCAGAGAAAGAAAAACAGTAGGGCAGAAAGGTGCTTAATCCAGATTCAGTATAACAAGAAAGGGTTCCTGGGAAAGAAATGATTAAAATCTGAAAGAGAGCAGAAGTTGGTGGTGAGAGGAAAGGACAGAGTGATTCAAGCAGAAGAAACAGCAAGTGGAAAGCCCATTCTCTCTCAAGAGAGAATGTGATTCTTAACAGAACTGAAAGGTTCAGTGTGCTAGCAATCTCATTGATGTTCAGTTAAAATTCTCAATCTATGAAATAAAGGATTAAAGCATAAATTCCGTGGAAAATCCCTGTTTTCCTAAAATATTACACAATCATTTATCACATATGTTCATAAAACTTTTGATAAACTCTTCATACAAAGTGTTTACTACTGGATCATGGATAAAATTTCTACATAATCATGCTACGGAAAAAACATTGTCGAGATAAAAAGTAATTTAATATTAAATGTTGCCCCTGACTTTGATGAACTTTTAAATGTCTGATAAAACTGCCAATAGTCCTACAGTCTATACCTATATCATATATCATAGTTCTATATCCTATGTCATAGCATAGTCTTGTACCATAAGTAAATAGTGCTGTATCATACACAATTAGGTATAATCCTGGAAATATAACCAGTATATGCATGTACACATATATAATTTACTTAACATTAATCTCTTCCCAAAAGCTTGATATTCCAATCATGAAGCACAACTTGACACTTTTAATAACAAAGTTCTATTTTCTATGCCACAAATGCAGAACATTAAAAGTTTAAAAAACTGCTCTTCTTCATCAGGTTGGAAAAAAGGTATCAAAGCAACATCAAATATTATATATGTATTCTGCTTATGGGCAAGAGCATTTCATACTAAAATTTCTAATCAATTCATTCATATAACATATATTTATTAAGCACATAATGTTTCAAACAATGTTACTGAATGACAAAGAAGAAGAAATCTTAAAATTATTGCTTTGTAAGAAACTAACTCCCTCTGTCAAAGATATAAGGCTCACAGTAAACATCTCAGAACAATCTAGGATGGTAGAGAGCAAACAGTAAATTTCCTTGAAGGCAAACAGTAAGTCCTAAATGCCTGCCCTTATTTTTATGATTATTATTATTACTTCTACTATTTATTTTGCTCATAACAAAATCATGTAATGTCAACAGCAGTGGAAACACTGAAAGGAGATGAGGAGTGGAGATGATTCTGAGAGAGAAACTGGAACTGCACAGCTCTGAGAGACAGAAAACAGCACTGCAGCAAAGAGGAGGGACAGAAAGTAAGAGCTCACTTTGCTAAGCATCACCTATTCATTTATAGGTACTGTACTTGGTCATGAGATAGTGAAGAATGACATGTCATGGGACAGTGAAGAATCTGGACTACCAAAAAATATGAGGTTGTAAAAGTTAGTAAGATGGCATCTTGAATGCCAGTAGATGAGGCTGGAGCATGCACAGAAAACAGGAACCCACTTGATGTTTCAAAATAAAAGAGATCAGGAAAAAGTGTGACATGCTAAAGATGGTGTGACATATACTCTGAAGAAAGGTGAACAATGAAGAAATGTTATGTATTTCAAAACAAAAATTATGTATGCACTTCAAAGAAAGCAAATATAAAAGAAAGAAGAATTAAAAAAAAATCAGAGCTATCCTACCAGTTGAGAGGAAAGGAAGGGGTTATTGATATACATTTGTGAGACATTAATGATGATACTGGATTATTTAGGCATTTATGTGTCATTATACCTTTTGATAGCTCAAATTGGAGCTATGATTATTAATATTTTATTTATCTGCTTCAATATTTATATTCCTACCTGGATAGTGTTCTCCAGTGGTCATTCATATTCATATTCTCATGACCAAGTACAGTACCTATAAATGAATAGGTGATGCTTAGCAAATATTTGTTCAGTAAACTTATTTAAGTCATTGAAATTTAGTGGATGAGCTTAGTGAACCTTATTGAAAAGATAAAAATAGAGTTAATCAACTGACTACTTAGTGACTTGACACCCATTTGTGTGTCTCTGAACTGCCTGCCTATAGTTGGTGTTTCATCTTAACCCTATTTATCCTGAATCCATTCTACAAGTTCTTAGACATGCAGCATTTTGTGAAATTTTCCAAAGTAAATTAAAAGCAAGTCTTCCAAAATGATCACAGATCTTCCTAATCCCATTCGGAGCTCACTCAGAACTCAGTCGAAACCTCAATGATGATCTAACTAGTAACCTATGAAAGTCAGCAGTTAAAATAATGGCCAGGAAGATCTCAACACAACACACCTCTTTATTTCTAGCCAGATCTATATGAGGAAGACTTGGCAGACCTCAGATCTAAGTACTAAAGGTTCCTCTGAGGTTGCATTTTACAACATTACTTCCTGGTAACTACTCACATGTCCCAGTTGCTCTCTATCCAGAGGAATTGTTTTTAAAGTAGGAGCCCTCCAAAACCAGGTCACTTTTAGGCAGAGATCAGTGCTCTTCATGCCCATTCAAAACAATTACCCTAATACTTTGTAGTAGAGAACCGAAGATGTGAGTGCAAGAAGGGAAACCACTTGACCTGAGAATCTGTGACACGGCAACGGAGGTACCTCGGGTCACAAGTAACACTGCACTTTCAACCAATAAATCGGACACTGCTCTCAAGTTTGAGGTAATAGGTCTTGCAAAACATTGTGGACAGAGACCTCCTTGTGCCTCCAAAAGCAACTCTTGGCAAAAATGCCTCTTTTTCAAGTTTGGATAGAGTGAAGAGAAAAATGCACACACACGCACACACACACTCAAAAGATTACGAAAGAGTATACACCAAACTTAGAAGTCGTTCTGGCCAGGATTTATCCTCACACCTGAATTTATCTGTATTGTCTTAATTCCTATAATATGTATAACTTGTCTAATTCAGAGAGTTATCTTTCAAAGGGAATAAAAAGACAAGAGGATATAAATAAATGCACAAGACCAGATACACTGGAGTAGACTGCAAAAGGCTGTAACTGTACTTCCCACTCTTCCCCAACTAGACTAACCTTCTAGCAGGTAGCACACAGACAGAGTATTCTACATATGTTCCATGAAGAACAGCATCAAGATGGCAATACCTTTTGGGAGGCAAGAGGTACTTTTTAAACAGGTAAATCCACAGTCATTATGACTTAAAAGAGAAGGCCAAACATTTTTGGGTAGAAAAAGAAAACGTGAATTTGCCAATATTTCTCTTTTATCATTTTTTTAAGTCACTGAATTTTTTTTGCCTTAAATCAATGTTTCTCTTCATCAGTTTGTACTGAAAGTACAGTGTAAATCAAATAGTGGCAGTAGAATATCTGTTGCTTATGTCACATTAGGAAGTAAGCACTGGATACAAAAGCACTGTCTCTTTTAGGAGCCCTTAACTTCTTTAAGCAGTAGTAGCATTTACGCTTACAGTATCGGAACTCCTTAATTCCATGGGCTGTTACCAGAGACATCTTAAGTGATGGGAAGGCTGGGAAATATGACTTAGCTATAAGCATATTTGCATCTCATTTAATGGTCAACTTTGTAATTACTTTCAAAGAAAAAAATCTCCCTTAGGAAAGGCATTTTATAGAAATTCTTCATGGTAAATTATTAATTGGATGCACCCTCTCCTAATAACCAACTACATAAGCTAATCGGAAAAAGTCTCATTAGTGTAATGATGAAACAATATTCTCTAAATTGAAAAAGGTTATTTTTTCTCATGATGGAGAACATGCTCTTTTCTCCAAATCACTGAAGGAAGGAAGACCCTCTCCCCACTTCTAGCTCCTCCCCATCCCTGCCTTTAAGAATCTTTGCAACAGTAAAATGATGAGCATCAAGTTCTGAGCCTTTAAAGGGACAGTCAAGTCTACAATTCCAAATTAAATCCACCAGTTTGTTAGTGTTCATAGCAGCAAGGAAATCATAGTGCCAATACGAATGTGCATACGACTCTCTGGGAAAGGCCTTGGCAATAAGTTGTTGCTAACAAAACTATCATACCAAAGACTGTCCACAGTACATGTTCCAAAGGGTTGAAAACAATACAACTGTACTTCATTTTCTTGACTCCTTGGGTGTCCATAAATGTTGAAGGATATAGTTTATGATCAAATTGGGAGTGGCTCTCATTCAGAGGTAAACTGATAACTAAGTCTTGGATATGAAAGGTTCAAGGGGTAATGCTCTCGTTTACATCCTCTTCCTCTTATACAGGAGGTAAGCCTCTGAGGTTCGCAGTCTGACAATGAGAACTTACTTATTTACCCAGGTACTTAGGAACAGGCAGTCTTAGGCAATTTAACTGTTTAACCAAACTCAGTATTAGTGCCTAACTTGAGGGGTGGGGTGCAGTAGGGAGCAATCTGGATTCATTTGTAGTGAGTTTTCTGTAGAACTTAAAATATTTTTGAAGAAATATGGTAAAGTGATTATCTTTCTGGAACTAGATCCACCGACACTGTCACATTAACTCACAGCTTGTTAAATACTGTGCAATCTTTCTATAACATTCTTTGTTATGAGACTAGAATCAGCATATGGGAATTGCTCTTTTCCTGCTAAACTGAAGTCATTACTAACTACTCATCTGTGACATGTACTCTTTCTTGTAACCAGGGATTTTGCTTCACAAAATTTAGAAACTGCCACATTGTTTCTTGGCATCGCTTTCAAATGTGACATCATTTAAATTTTGGAGAACTCTGTTCTAGCAAATACGTTAGTGGGTGCCAGGTTAAAAACTGCCCAAAAGGGGCAGCAGGGTCTCTGTAGAGACCAACCACAGTTCATTTTTTTCAATCTGTACCTTCACATGCCTTTCATTAGAGGCACACAGAATTATAATGAGCTCAACAAATGCATTTCAAAATGGGTTATCAGATTACCAGAAATAGGAATGGCTTCCAGTTACTGAAAATCTGTATTGAAACACAACTGTGGTGTGGAGATGAAAAGCTCCATTTTCAGTTTCGTTAAGTTCCAAGGTTGAATGACTATTAGTACTTTTTAAGTATACATATACTGAATCTCCAATACAATATACATACATAATAATCACAAATACAGTATAAGTATAAATACAGATATGAGACTACTGACTCATTTACTGCAGAAGACAAAATAAACAGGGAACTGTCTCCAAATGGTAAAGGTTTCAGAGAATTGGTACACTCAGACTCTGCAAGTCTCATTTTGGAAATAGCTGAATGATTTTTAGAACTTCCTCTATTATTTGAGAACTTGCATAACAAAAAGAGAAACTCTAGTTATCTCATCACCAAACTCTGTAAGCCCCTAGAACTTGTAAATTTTTTACTCCAAATATAACTTGATAGCAACACTTGCCAACCAAAATTTAGCATGAGTGCCCTTCAGTAGGGAACTCTTTTCTGTCAAATAAAAAAACAACTCCAAGAGTTCGCTATAATGTTCCCTAGAAAGTATCAATGACATCTCATGGGTCACCGTTAGGAAAATGCTTTGAGCTTCTAACCTCAAAAAGCCTTTATGAATTTTAATCATACTGTTATTTCTTTAATGGACAGTATTTTGTACATAATATATTTATCTCTTGACTTCAAAAGCATGCTTACTTCCTGAAAAGGAAAAAGAGAACACACACACATACACATACACACAGACCTGCTTAAAAATTAAGTACATGTGGTTGCAAATGATGCCTCAATATCACTGTACCACAGGGTACAACCTATAGTGGCTATGAAATCCTGTGACTATATATTGTTCTTCTGCAGAGAAACTGGGTGACCTCACACCAATTTAATTCACAGTGTTTATGATCACGTGGCACATTTCCTATGTATGAAAAGAAAACAAATTCTGAAATGTCCAGAAAGAATCACAAAATACTGTCTGTGAGATACTACTTCTCAGGAAAGGGTCTGATGTATTCTGATGAAGTTACCACAGCCTACTGACAAACAAGACAGTGAGTGATAAATTCTGAAGTGGAATTTTGTTAAGACTCACTCATTTGGGGGAAGAGGAAGAAATTTCATGAAATAAATACAAAAAGTAAGCCAGGAAAAGAAATCCCTGGCTCTCAAAAAGTCATGGATTAAAAAGTGAAGTATTAAAATTAAGTATTAATCCAAATACAATTTAAAATTAAAATGATGGCTTGGGTCATTAATGACCCAAAGAATAAGGCACAGATAGACAATGTGAAAAAACAGCCCAAAAACATTTCTTTCAAAAACTTTTACAATTCAGAGTGGCCTTGAACACCAAACCTTATTCAACAGAAATCCAAATGTAACAACTGATGAATTAAGACACATATTCTCCCAAGGGAACGATGCCAACTCGTCTTTTGTAATAATTGATGCCACTCTTCCCTACAATAGCTGACAGCTAGAATTCCAATCTGTATATATCCTAAATTTAATATTTCAAATTAAAAGATAAATAAAGCTTTAGAAACCCCATTTTGAATAGTCTAACAAGCTCTCATAGTTAACAATATATGAAAATTAAAAAGATTAGAAACAGAACAATGATTATAATTATCATAATAAATATGCACACAGCCCTTTGGTATTCATGAAACCTGCTTTACATACATTATTTAAATTTATTCTCCCCCACAACCTGTTCCCAGGTAGTATTACTCACAGCCTATATATGGGGAGACTGTAAACTAGAGAAATGAGAGACTTACTCTAATTCTGACTTTATTCCAGCAAAGCCACACCACAGCTAGGAAAACATAGCTACAACCTATTGATCTTCTAAACACAGCTGGACATAAGCCTGCTGCAGACAATCACATGTCCCAGAAGGCACTGGAATGCCTGAAACTTCTTTAATTTGCACTGCACAAAACTGGAGAAAAAATAAGCTTGGAAAGAGGCCAATGTGCTGAAATAGAAAAATACAACAACAAAATTTTTTTAATATTGTGATGCACATTTATGACCACTGAAGTACCCCCTAAACTCCAGGAACAGCTGCTCCAACAATATGAGAAGTGTATGGTGGACGCAGTCTCTATTATTTGTATATTAGAACCTGCGCTGTGGCTTCAGTGCCTTTCTTTTCATAGGGCTATGATTTAATCAAGAGGTTAAAGACAGAACAGTACTTACTAATAACTGGTTTAGTATTATTGATGTTTTTATCTTGAGATTATCATTTTCTTTTCAAGGTACTACTTTAAAAAGATTTGATGTATTACATCATTTCATATATTTAAGGGTCAACTTTTTACAAGAAAACATCGCTAGTTTTATACTCTTATGAGATCGACTTATGATATGAACTTAACAAGTATTCTCCCTACAGAAAGCAACACGAGAAGTTACTGTTACAAGTTAAAAAGAAGGATCTAAATTTCCTTTGTTTTCTTTTGAATTTTATAATTAACCAAGGGCATCAATATATAAACCCCACCATCTACAAGTTAAAATGGGCCCCTCCCACCCAGCCATGTATCAACTATTTTCTTTACTTCAAGCATACTGGAATCTTAGAGACAAAAATGAAGCGACTGGATATAAACGACATGAATCAATAAAGTTCAATCCTTGCTAAATATCTCTTGCAGTAAGATATTTAAGATTAGCTTTATCAAATACTGATGTTTCATGATATGGCCTTAATCTTATGGGCTTCCAGAAAGGGAAATAAAGAGAGTATAAAAAGCATGGCCTTAAAAGAATTTTAAAATAAGCTCAATAATGTAGAGAGAAATAAAATTTGATAGGGATCCGTGTGGGAAGAACAACTGTCTCAAAATTTGTAATTCAAGAAAAATATAAAAGCCTCAATTCCTAGAACACCAAGAACATAATAGAAGCCACTCCAAAGAGACTTCATGTGCTTATACAAACTACTAAATTATAAATCGTGATTTAGTGCATATGACTTTCTTATGTTTATTTTATTCATAGCTTTCTGACAGAATTCAGAAGGCACAATCCTTCCATCTACTCCAGAATGTCTATGTAAGTACATATACTTCAAAATATCAGAAATACTGGTTTCAGCATCTCCTTGAAAACTGTATGACAAAGTATGTGACTGACTGAAAGGCTAAGCCTACTTTTTTAATTAATGAAAAGGAAGAACTTCTGTTCTCTCAGTTGGCCACAGACTCTACCTGCTGCACCGTGATCAGAGGTGAAGAGTAAGATTTAAAGAGGAGGAAGGGTTGATAAACCCATCTCGGGATGGGCAGGAGGAAAAGAAACTAGAGCGTTAAACCAAAGGGGGCAGCAGAAAAAGAGAAGGCCCGGGAGACAACCCGAGAAGACGAAAGAGGGTTCCCGGCGAGAGGAAATCAAGCTGGGAAGGGGCAGAAGGGTGGGCGGGCAGGGAATGCGGCAGGGAGGCAGGAGAAGGGGAGCACCGCGGCGGGAGCCGAAGGAGCCTGCAGGCCGGTGGGCAGGCGCGGGACGCGATGGGGAGGCGCGCGGCACCAGGTTGCAGGGGGAGCGGCGCACTCAACTGCTTCCGCAGGACTTGCTGCGACAACACGCCCACAGCCCCGGGCCGAGCACGCGTGGTGGCGGCGCAGGCCCAGGGGTGCTCGGGGAGGCAGCCAGCCCCTCCGACACACACAAAGCTCCTGTCGCTGCAGCTTCAAAGGCCACAGACGGGAGGCAGCCTCCTTGCAAGACACGATAAACTCATTCTGCAGCTTCCTGAGAAGCAGTGTAAAGAAAATGGAATCCTATTTCTGTTTCTGAGCTGCGGTTCTGATTTATTTCTCCTTACAAAAAAAATAAAAGGAAAAAAAGCAATTTTACGCTTGGCTTTTAGTTTCTGTGACTGTCTGAACCACCCCAACAAGCTGGGTCTTTAAAGCTCATTCATAAAAAATATAAATTACTTTTTTATTAATCCAACAGAGACACATCGGCTAATATTTAGAAGATAAAAGATTTTGTTGTTGTTTGCTTGTTTTTAGGTCTAACCGAAACCAGCCTTTCCTTCTGAGGTTTTGGTAACATTTGAAAGCCAAGTCAGAATGCCATGTTGCCTGGACTCCACCTGGAGCAGAGGCAGCTACCCAGGAGTGTAAAAAATTTAAGAAACGCAAAGCCCTGAGGATTAACAGGCCAGTACCACATCTCCATGTCATTCAACAACTTCCCCTTACAAGAGTTTGCTGATCACAGCCTTTTTTACTGTAATGGATCCAAGAAGAGGCAGTTACTTTGACTAATATAGATTTTTAAACAGGAGCTTGCAGCTATCTCTATGGAAAGAGCACAAGTTGAATGTGAATTATTACTAAAACCAGATTTCAAAATGTCTTCTATATAACGGCAATGGTTTTCTCTCTCTTGGACAATGAACAAAGGTAGACTAGGGCTCAAGAAGAAAGCAGACCGGAGCAGTGTGATATGAAAGTCACCTTGTCTTTGAAACCCTTCGAATATACAGAACTCAAAACCCTGTTCGTACCAGATGAGAAATGAAGTAGCATCGCTTTCCACCCAGGCTGCCTGGATTCAAATCCTGGTTTACCTATTGCTCCCTGTTGTAGCCTGGGCAATTTATTAAAACTTCCCTGAGACATGAGTACGACAGCATTTTTCTCTCAAGTGGACAGTACACACAGCAGAGTGCTCAACAAATGTGAACTCTTACCAGCATTTGAAGGTGGCCCTTAAAGGAAGCCTGATCTCACAGGATGCAGCCTTTCCCCTGTAAACCTAGCTCACCTATGGTTACTCTCACTTCATTAGTGATCATTCAGCAAATGAGTCGTTGCTACATGTAGCTCATTTCCATGCAAACTGTGTCCAGCCTTTGGGCAAAGTTTACATGCCCTCTGCTCCCAGATTTTCACAGGTGAAAACACTATGACCGACACATTTAATAATGTGCTCCTTCCCATCATTAAAGGGCACCACAGCTTTGGCAGACAGGAAATGAGCCCAGTGCACACGCTGTCCAGCTGGCAAATAGAGGCATCTTCAACAGTGTCCACTCCTACAGTCTGATAAGGAACATTTTAATGGGGCCAAAACATACATTTCCTTCCTCTATTTCTGCACTGAGCAGACGTGAGAGCTGGAGAGTCATGTCAGGGATTATGAAACTGCAATATAGAGATTTCAAAGCCACCAAGACTACCAGAACAGCAGGGCTAAATTTCGTCTACTCACTTTCAAACAAAAGTATGCACCCCTTCAGTTGTGGAAAAGTACAGAGGATTTTAAAACCCCTACTTATTAACCAGAATGTACTCTTCAGTGGAATTCTTTCAACTGTCACTTAAATAGTTTGTAAAATTTGGCAGTTATTACTTTTTATAAAACCCAACTATCTCCTTCAAAAGATTTTTAAAGTTGTTGATAGACATAAGGTGACATCAGAAAACTATGTTTGAAAAATGCAATTACCTAAGGTTTCCAGGAAGCTTTGGAATGTTTTGTTATTAAGGAAGAAATAGATAAATGAGAGTCCTACAAGTAATGAACTGCCCCAGAAGCAAAGAACTTCATTAAACAGATCTTCTCCATGATTCCCCTTCATGGTTCCATGTCCATACAGATTTGGGAATGCACAATAGCAAGGTTTAATAATTTTCCAGACATGTTTAATATGTTAAGTGCTTAATAGATTCGTATATTAAATCAAAGGGACTTCCCAATTCTCAGAAAAAAGAAAGTATTTTAGTTAAAAAAAAAATACTACAGAGAGAAAGCCAAGCATATGATCTTAAAAAGAACAACAACAACAAAACTTCAAAATTATTCCTTGGCCTTTGAAAAGAAATTAAAAGTCATTAACAAAAATCAAACAAGTCTCCAGCCCTCTTGTTTCAACATGAGAAATGTCTCTGCAGATATTATTCAGTTATCACTTCACTGGCCATCTCTCAAGGAGACACAGACATTAAAAAGAGACAAAGGGGTTCAACATCCTTTACTGCACTAAACCTGGACACCATCCCCAAAGCTGCATTACTATGGTTCTGCTCAGCTCCTGACAAACCCTAGTCATCAATACTCTTGTGAGATCTTCTAAAGGTCTAAATCATCCTTGCTTCCTTACCATCCAAGAGTTACAGGTAACCACTTACAGGTAATTTTCGTCATGAAGCCACTGTCCTCAAACATCGCAACCTATCATTTGGGTTGACGACTATTTAACACATGTAAGTTAAAACTACACATTTCTGACTTATGACCTTGGAGCCTAATATTGTTATCCTTCATGTTTTTACCACTTTGCATTTTGACTACTTCACAGTGCCTCAGTTTCAGTAAAGCACAAAGTGGTCTGGGTTTTTCTACAGTTTGCAGGTGTATTTGGACCTCCTTCTGCCTCAGTTTCACTAACACTATCACACTTGGTTCAGCGACATTAAACAATAAATGACAGAATTTAAAAGCACTTTGCAAAATTACAACATGTTAAGTTGTAACCAGCAGCATTATACTTTAGGAACAACACATTCAGGCAAACTTCAATACCTGTCTCTTAATTATGCAACATCAGTAATCTTTTCCTCTCTGAAAGCTGACAGCCTAATTTCACAATTTTCTCAACACCTAAACTGTCTATGCCCTTCTGGACAATGTGTTCTTCCCCCATATGACAATTTAATGCAACACTTTTGAGAAATCACTGCACCCAAGGCACTGTAAAGAGGACAAAAATTAACTGGGAATGCTCTTACTCTCCTTAGATTTGCACTGCCAAGTGGATTCTAGTATGAGCTGTACTAAAGCTATAAATCAACAGGAGCACAGACAGGGACAATGAAATCTAAATGAATGGACATGGGAAAACTTCATGGGGGAAGAGACAAAAGTCAACATCTGAGGAATAGGCAGAAATGCCATAGGCCAGGTTGCATTAAAGGCATTTCATAGAGGGCAGAACATGAACTAGGATTGGTTGGGAACATTCTGGGACTAAGTACTCCCTTGAGGAGAGAACACATGGTACAGTACAGATGCAAGTGGTGAACTGGGAGTAGAGATTCAGGTCCTGAATGCCAAGCTGGTGATGATAAACAGGTTTATAAACAAGTACCTATGCATTTGAAGGCCACTGATACTGGAACTGAGAAGCTCAGACAGGTCTAGTGGTGAAGGTGCTGGAGTTACTTCATTCAGTTCAAAGCCTGAAAGCCTACAATCTTCAAGGAAAAGTGTGGAGATTAAGAGGAAAGTCAAGGACAGACTAGAACACGTGGGGCAGTGATGCAGTGCTCCAGAAGCCAAGCCAGGAGAGATATTCAAGAGAATGGTTGGCAGCATCCAATTCATTTAAGAGGTGGAGCCAATGGAAAGACCATTGGGCTTGGCTGCCATGAGGCCACTGTCCTCAATACAGCAGTGTCGACAAGCAGAGGAGCCCTGGCAGATGTCACTAAATTGAGAAATGGAATTACATACTCAAAGAAACCCAGATTCAGTTTTTGGTATTTTCCCCACTCTGAACTTATTTTTTTTTATATCTAAGTAGGTTTATCTTTTATCTGAAGAAGGAAAAGGGATTCCATAGCTGGTTTAGAAACATTCTAATTAATAAATCTCAAAGAGCAACATTTTGACTTTGTGCCATGTCAAGTACAAGATGAAATCCATCAGGAAATAAATAAAAAGTAGCCTTTTGTTTTGTTTTACCTTTTATTTCCTAAATTGGCAAGGGAGCTATATTCATTATTGTCAACTATTACCTCAAATCAGTCCAGTAAAACTAAAACCTACGTGTCTCAGCTTCAGTAGCCATATAGCAGCTTAAACCGTAACCTATCTCTCTCGGATTCAGGAGCCACGTAGCTATGGAACTGCAATCGGACTTTTCCTAGATTCCAAGAATGTTCCATAAACAACTTCGACTGGATTATAATCCAAATGAGCAGAAGGTGAATGCCATTAACTACCTTCTATAAAACATCCTGGAGAGTCTGTTCACAAATGTGTGCTGTGAGAACAAATTAATTAAACAGTTTAAAGAATGTTTGGGAAGGACTTTACCAAAAGTACGTGAACATATTAGCTTAGTTGTGATTCAGTGGGAGTAAAATACAATTAAATGTGTATCAATTTATCAGGAAAGCAAATCCCTTACAGTGAAAAGAAAAAATGAAATACAAAAATCAACTTACTTAAACCTTATCTGTATTTGACCTGTTTCAAGAGCCAACAAAAAAAAAGCACTTTTTGATAGACAAAACCCACAGTAAGAGCAACTCTAAATTTATTTTAATATACAATGCCAAGAGTACACAGTAAGGTTCTAATCTCCTGAAGTCAAAGGAGAAGAAGAGATACTTGGAATATAGGAGAATCAAATACAAAAATAAATTCCAAAATAACACTGAGAAAATCTAAGAAAAACCATGGTGAGGTAGGCATTGACAGCATTTCCCATGGTTCTATGAGGTGTACTTTGGATGTTAACTATAGAACTGTAAACTATATGTATTTTTTCCCCCACAGTCAGGGGAAAAAAGATTCAACTATATATAAAGAGATAATAGCAAGAGAAAAAGTAGGGAAAAAATCCTAAGATAGTTATATTATAATGGAAGTTTTCAGCCTTTCTTTGCATGGTATGCCCACTACACCAAGAAAGAAAATTTATGTGGGATGATCAGCATAATACTTAAAGTGATTCCTTAACACATTTTAGAATAATCGCTTTGTAATATTAGAGATCATTCCATTACTTTATCATTCAATCACTCCTGATAATGATTTTCCACAAGCAAACCAATTCATTTTAAAGGAATAACTATTTACAGCCATGTATAAAGAGTTTTCACCTAAAAGAAACATTAATGAAACAAAACAACCAAATTAAGAAAGAAAAAATAAAAAAGATAAGCCTGCCCTCTGGCTACAATACAAGCAGAAGAAAACCCAGACAAGTACTTGCAGGTGTCTTCACCTTGCACCTCCACAGGAAAATGGAGACCCTGGAACAAACCAGCCCGTCCAGGGTCTGACCCACCTCCCCCTGCTATCCAAAGTCACTGGATAGCAGGAGCTGTCTTCTGAAAGGGTCTGGGAGATATCATGGGTCCAACATCTTTCTGCATGGTATTCACCACAATTCTTTAAAACAGAAACGCAAATGACAGTGGCATCAGGGGTTATAAATCATACATTTCACTGATGGGGGGACTTGCATTAACCCTTTAGATTATACAATATAACTATCAAGAAGAATAAGAAATTTAAGTAAAATACTCATATGTCTAAGACAGGATTTTCCCTGTTTTTTCCCATATAACAAAGTAAATGATTAAAATTAGCTTAACTCATATAGAAATGTTAATTGCATCCATATTGTACAGTGTGGTCATGGATAAAAATGGAACGTTAAATGAATTCTAAAAGAAAAGGAAAAGCATTTAATTTATATTTTAAAATATTTCATTTTCACTACATTTAAGCTGAAATTTATCATTCAAAGAACAGGTTTAATAAACGTTAAAATAACTGAGATTCCTTTATTATTCCTTTGTTAGTTTGTTTTTATAAATGCTAAGGAGTTTATGTGAAATGCCACGAATGGTTTCTCAACCACATTTAATAACTAATCGCACATTTCAGGCCTAATCTCACAGATGCTGTCTATAGTTCTCAACCTGCCAAGGGGCTTATGGTTGTTACAAATAAAGAAAAGTCCAGTTTCTTGGAAGATAAAAAAATCCTTAATTAAATGCACCGATTTTTTTTAATTGATCTCGAAATAGATAACTGTTGTAGATGTTTTAAGCTAAAGGGAGAAGAATAATTCCAACTAACTTCTTATTAATGACCATTTTATAACTGATTCTTCAGCACCAAATGGGTTTTATGTAAATTAATCCTAAGAGGCTTCAATTGCTCAGGTGTTTGAAAGAAACATTAAGCCTAGGTTTTCTGCAGTAACTTTTTATCCTTTCAGGATGACTTCTAGACTGAATATTTGATTCCCATATTCATAAGGTATTAACAGAGAAATAATATGAATATAACCACTGATTTAGATATGATCAGCAATTCCCCACTGCATAAATGATACTAATTCTACTCTCATATCCACCTACAAGAAGAAAAATAAAGATTAATGAATCTTAAATATTAGGCAGATGTCCTCAACAAACATCAAACTGTCTAGTGTTTTATGTATACGTGAGGATGGTGAACCAGTTCGAAGTTCAGCCCTTTATCTAAGTAGCTGTGTAAGCATGGGAAATTCACTTAATCTTCATTTTTCTCCTTTGTAAAATAAGATGATTCTGTTAGAATGGATAATAGCTCCTGTCCCTTCTATTACTCAAAATAAAACACAATCCTATGTTCACTCTGAGGAACACCTGAATTAAAAAAACAAAGGAACAAAATTTAAACTTGAACAGCAGATTTTCAGACTGACAGTTCAAGTAAAGTTCAACCATTGAGAAAAGAAGTATTTCATTAGCCAGGGTCTACTTTTCCACAACAAAAAATGCTGTTAAAAGACTCTCAAGCTTGGATCCACATTTCCACACATATGTGGGAAGCAGACTGTTACACTCACACACATGAGAAATATAGGAGACAGATTTTAGAGCACAAGTGAAGACCTAAGAAAATTCTCACCAGCTACACAGTTCACTCTACCTCTTGACCTCACAGAGATTAAATTTATAAATAAATTAAATTTATTATTCTGTTTATTTCCTTTTGTCCATGGTTTTATACATGTAACCTGGTGAAATAAAAGGCACATATTGTTGGGCTTAGAAAGTTTGGTTATATTTTCACATAATTGTCTTTTGTCAAAATAAAAGCTGACCAATTATGTCTACAAAGGTGTTTTCACAAATAAACCCCATTTGCTCCTACATCAGGAACAGAAGAAATATGCTGTGAATTTTTTTTTATTCTTTATTTGTATCTAGAGGCTTTGAATTCAATCTAAAAACAGTGCCCCGACTCTTCCATTATATTCCAAATAGGTAAATTTGTGAAATTATCCTTTTGAAGTGACACATGAAACATGATTTGAAGTCATCACGTTAGCTTATTTCCACAACACGGTTTTGATTACACTGGACTAAAAGTTTTGGCAAAATATTCGCCTGACATCACAGGCCCCAAACAAGGAGGTGGTTGGTTAAAATGTCCACATTTCTACCAGTGGAAACACAAAAGTACTGTCACATACACTCCACCAGGAGTGGAAATAACACGCTCTCTTAGAGTCAATTCCACTTTCAGGGAATAGCGTGGGTGATGTGTGGGGATACTGTTTGCAGCTTTACGATTTGCAAAAATCTATTTATTTGGGACCTGATGCATTTGCTCCAAATGAAAATATTTTTAAATAGTCTTTAAGATGACTGTGCAGAGCTGTTGCTTCTTTATAGTAGCAGCCTTATTTGTTTCACACATAACTATAATTTAAGGGTGTCAATCATTATAAGCAAAGCATTTTGCAAAAAATAAAATAAAACACAGGCATAACCACAAAATATTTATTTTAACTAAGACATCTTTGCACTAAAATATGTTACGTTAAAGTCTCCACAACACATACAGATTTAATTTTAAAACTGCACATTGACAGCATTTTATATTTTCTTATTAATTTTGGAAAATTCCACAGGACTATCTTAAATAGATCTCAAAGGCGATTAAATATTTGTTTCTTTTCCTTTCAATACGTGTTCAGATACAAATTGCCTAAACACAAAGGAGAAACAATTAAATGTCATGTTATTTTACATCGTTCATAATTTTTGCTTTAATGTCAAGGAATAAATATATGACTTTCAAACAACATTTTTTCTTGAAGTAAAAATAAAAGTTTGTAAATGATACGAAAATTTTTCTATGGTGATGCCTTAGAAATGACCAAAACATCACAGAAAGGTGCAGCAGGAGATCTGAAATCACTGATCTCTCCATTTCAGATGCATTAAAATGAGTTTCTGAAAAGATAACACACAAAAAAGGAATATAAAATGAATGCAAATTTATTTTACATTTAATGGGAAACAACAAGGATTCTCTAAGAAAACCCTGAAACGATAAGGTATTGCCTCTCCTTTCTGAAAAGCTTAAAAGGAAAAACTGAGTATTTAAAAACCAATGGACTTCCAGCAATCTAAGAATTTGGAAAACAGTTCTCTAAAAACCAATCCAGAGGAACACAGAATGACTATTTAGAAATTAATGGAAGCATATTTCGTCATAAAATTCAAAAACTTTTCAAAGACAAAAAAATCAAGCTAACATCCCAGTGATTAACTCAGGGACTGCTTAGCCAAGAACAACTTTCGGTACTTAAAGCATAAAACTGTCAGTTCCCTCTGCTTGGAGACAAAACATACAAAAAGCAAACATTCACTGCTATATTTTCCTAGACATGAAAGACGGAACTAAATTTATAAAAGCTGATCACTCTGAATATTTCTACCTATTATATATTCATGCCATTGCTCTAAAAAATCAGTGACAAATTCCAAACCTCAGAACCATCCTTAGTATATGTCTACTGTTCTAATGCACATTACTCCCTAAACTTGATGGAAATACAATCATTTATTGAACTTTACTAGAGTTCAATGCACATTATGTTAAGCAGCAAATGCTTGATGTTAATGAAATATAAGCTACCATAAACAAGTAAAAGATCTGAAAGGGCCGAAAACATGATACTTGGCATCCTACTTCTTGCAAATCTAAAACATACTGATGATGAGAATAATTTAAGCTCTCTTTTCTGTATCAAGATAAATTCATTTCAAGCATCATCGGTGATCAAATGGTCAAATTCACATGCATAAATTTGGAATAAAGAGTTTGGTGGAAACACCGAGTAACTAAAATTGTCTTAATCTTTTTGCCAAAAATATGTCACACTGGTGCTTACAATTGTTTGAAAATTACACCACACTTTATTTAATTTCATTCTATGTATTTCCTCATAGAAATGGAATGGCAAAGACCTGATCAACGACAAGCACACAAAATTAAATTACTAATTTACAGTATATAAGCTTCTTCCTTGTCTTATATTGATTGCTCTCTCCAAAAATATAAATACTATAAAGAAAAGAAGGTAAAAATCCTACAGCTGGAACATTTTATCACTGAAAGGAGAAATCCTTATTGCTCCAAAAACTAAAATATTCGATCCCAAAGAGGAAAAACAGAAAACAAAAAAGGGGAAAAAATGGTAATAAAGCATGGCAGAATAATCCAGAGGAAGCATGCTTGGTTGCATAATTTTCTCTAGCATCCTGAAATGAACAACACTACACTGCCCCCAGATCTCTTCCCAAACTCCTCTGAAAACCATCCAGAGGACTTTCAAAATAAAAAATTCTAGGGCTCTTAAATGCCACATTGGCTTACAGGACTTCCACTCTTAAAGGCAAACAGCACAGTAGCGCACCGGAAGCTAGAGAATGCTTTTTGTCACGCCAAGCCGGAACTGATGAGTGTGACCCCCATGGGGTTTATCTAAAATTCCCAAGTACCACAGACAAAGAGGTCAAAGTTTTCTGTGTCAAAAATATATAAATAAATAGTCATATATAGTAATAGTTCATTACAGTATGATGGATTATACAGTATCCAAGTCCCCCTTCTGTTCAGATATGTATGTTTTTAAATTGGAAGCAAACACTGGGAAAACAAAAAGGAAGAAAACCTGCTTACCCTAATATCTACCCTACTGTTCTCCAGTTCTAATAAGTATTGTCCTCATTTTTAAATTATTACTATTGTCAGTCATATATTGAATTACTCAGGGAATGAGAAGAGCAAGTATGTATATATATATATTTATTTATATAAAATTAAATGTGAACAATGATATATTGAACTATCCTGGGAGTAAAAAGTACATGACAGGTGTGTACATCAGTGCACACCGAGTGAAACGACAAAGTCAGTATGATCACGTACACATATTTACACGTAAAATGTGCACATTATGATTTTTACTACTGGCCTAAAATCTTATGAGTGACAGCATTCTTACTTAAAGCTTATCAAAGTACAAAGAAAAAGTAAAATGTAAACAATTAGGGCACTCTTTCAACAACATAAATTGTCTTAAGAACGGGACATTGAAAAGTAGAATAAACACCAATGGGATAGAGAGTGAACAGTTTATTGTCATTGGGGTTTAGATTACAATGAACTTCTTACTGTAATTTACCACATCTTGCACCCAATACAAATTTATTCTAAATACAAAGGAGAAACATCTCTTACTATCTGCTTATAAATTACAGAAAATGTTTCACATTACTCATTACTTGGGGGTAAATGCTTACACGGGTCTCCTGTACCTAGTTATTCTCTAAAACTTACCTAAGTTCATAGAACTGAGGAGCAAAATTTGCAATAATCTTTAAAAAGGATATATTTCCAGTAGTAAGTTAAAAACAGTTGTAAACATAATCATTTATGATTTTCCAACTTATAATTAAATCAATTTATTAACATAAAAATTCAGCAACCAAATACAGAGGACATATGATTTCAAAAGATCTCAAAGGTGTATCTAGAAACAGCTTTTAAAGAATTATTAATCATTCAGCAATTGGACTAATATGTACTGAGAAAATATAACATGGGCCTTAATTAAAATTAATATATATATGACCAGTCTTAACCTTCATCAGTCAAATAGCCCTTTTTAAAAGTAAAATGAGCTAAATTCTTTCAAAAATTTTTATATTTTTAAAAATTAAAAACAAAATGTATTTTTAATGGTATCAAAAAGTTAACACAGAAACAAAAGCCAAAATCTTTTAGGAACTTTTCTATGTTCAGAACTACTTAATAGTATTGAGAAAAACAGGCTGATATATTTATTTCTACATCTTTTGAAGCTAAAGATGATGTGCAGATAGTGACATCACAGAAGTCACAAGTAGAAGTTGGTTTTTAATTTGTTTTGCCAATCTTGCTCTCATTTCAGAACCAAATTATAATTAATTTAACCATCAAATAGGTGTCGGGATGCATTAAGTAACTTAAATGGATATCATAAAGACTAAAGTCATTAAAAAAAATATGTAATAAGTCAAAATTCCACTCAGTGCCTGCAATGCAAACACATTCTACATGAGTAAAAATGTAGACACGTACATGTACACACTAAGTTAACATGAAGTCACAAATTCATACACTGCACTTGTGCACAGCTCAGAGAAAAATAAAGTTAAAACTAGATTAGTAATGCTTGATCCCTCTGCACAAGAAGTGTATCATGTAATAGAGAAATTAGATTCTACAAACTAACTTCTGCTGTATATATTTACACTATTTGTAGATGTATCTGATCTCAGATATAATATATGCTTCTATAAGGAGAAACTGAAACAGTGATTCACAAGAATTCGTTGAAAACCATATTGTAAAATCTAATCAAGAAGTACATGTAATATTATAAATGTTTGCTGACTTACTACGTTTCATAAATTCTGTCCATATTCTATAAGTAAAAAAGCTCTGAGGTGAAATCTTCTTTTATCTCTTTTTTTCCTACAGCTAAAATAGAGTTAATGTCTATACAGCAGTTGTGGGCTCCTTCTTAGTTCTTATAACACTCAATTTAATAACACCAATGCTTTTTTAAGGCTTGGGACATACACATTAGATAATATGAATGTTTATTATTCTGTATAAATACTATACTACTCGCTATCATGAAGACAAAGTAACAGATAAACCAATTATAAATGCCATTAAGAGAACCATGCTCCCTTCAAATAAAGGAGAAAAGAAGCAGAAAATAAACTAGGGACACTTGTATATTTGCTTCTAACACTATCTATTATAGAAGGCTTAAATAGCTGACAATGAGTCATTTGTTTATTCAAATGTTAAGCTGAATATACATTAACTTCTGATTTATGTAAAAGCATTTGGAACATTTTCCAGAGCCTATTTTGACTGTGTCAATTACCTAGATACCAAAGTTGTTGCATTTGTGTTGCTTGATGAAGTAGGACATACAGCAACCCTCCAAACCAGTACTACAAGCTTGGCAAATAGCATCACATTTGGGTGACGCACAGAATCCATCACCCTAGGGGAAAATTGCATTGGGTCATAGTACGGAGTCTTTACATGTTTCATATTATTTCTACATAACATTTTGAGATGACAGAATTATAAACTATATACTATCCTACAAAAAGATATATCCAGAAATAGCACTGTCACTTCACTGTTCCTCTCAACAGATACGGGACTTTTAAAAAATTATCTTCAGAAGCATCTCTTAAAATACACTGAAAGGTGGCATTTTGATTTACAGTTTTTTGTCATTTTTTAAGTTTCTTAGTAAATTCAGAGTAGATATAAGTTTTATGATAACGTGGCTTCACTGTTTCAACTCCGAATTCATTTCAAACTTCTAGACTTTCTAAAGTAGGTCATGTAGCTCCTTCAAAGATTCATGTTTAAAGCACAGTAGAAGTCATGGTTCAGCATCACAGAATCTACCATCAAGGCATATCTACACATTATCAGTCCACATATATACATATACATAAAACACACCTATAAAAAGCATGCACACATATCAGCAGAAATTTAAACACAGTAGAGCTATCATGGATACTTCAAGCATTTGCAGGCATTTACACTGCTAGATTTCCTCTCATATTATAGGTATCCTACTACTAACTACCAAAAAATTCCACAAATCAAAATAAGTTACCTCTGTTCAAACAATAGTGCAGCTCATTATATAACAGAAACTGTCATCCTTAATCGCTCAGGAACCAAGATAGTGCAGGATTCTTGGAGCAGAAGTGGTGCGGAATGGTTTGAGGCAAAACTGAAACATATTGTTTAAGTAAACCTTAAGGGGAGGGAATCATATGCGCAATTGATGGATTTTTTTTTGTATCATCTCCCACAAAGCCTCTCAACCCCTCCCCACCACTGAACAGTAAACAAACTGCTGATATTAAAGCGTTGCAGCTCTCAACACCTCCCTCTGCCTTTTTTCCTTCTTGCTGAACTTTAGACTGTTCCCTCAGTTTTGAAGTAATAAACCAAAATTCATTAAATAAAAAGTATTAACAGAGAAACCCATAACTTGAAATTTGTGTTTGAAAACTCTTTGAAAAGTAAAATAAATCAAGACTTACTCTACGACACTCTTATTAAACTGATGCGAGCGACTTAAAGTTCCCAAAGTTTTTTTCTCACAAGTCCTTAAGTACAGGAGTAGTTAGCAAAGAAAGTATTCCTCTGATATGAACCAATATCTGTATCTTTCAGAAGTAAAACTGAAAAACACATAAGGTAAAGCAAAGCTGTTTAATTTTGTAAGCTTCAGCTTCTCTGAATATGCGGAATGCTTTGTATGATCATTACAAATAGGCTTAAAAGATATTTCAAGGTATTTTGGGCGATACCTAATTTTCAGTACGTATTATTTTTAAAATGTGTTCTACATAAAGAAAAAAAGGCAAAATCTCCCAGAACAGTTTTGGGGTTAAAAGAAAAGTCCAAGACAAGTAACTGTAGATTTCTACAAAACAGTTCACATCAGAAATGTCGATACTCATTTCTGGCCCACCAAATGGGGCAGAGGGCCTGGGTTCTGGGTGTAGTGTCTTTCCCTAAGGAAGGAAAAACTGGCACAAATCTTTTTTGCCCTCTGAAAAGATTATCCTACTTGCCAGCTTCTGTAGTTGCCCTGATGTCAATCAACAGCACCAATAGGACTCTAACTAGAGAAAGTTCTGTTTGCCTGTACAAGATCAGGAAGAAAGAAAATGACTATTAAAAAAAAAAAGCCTGAACTAAAAGCACTGTGATAAACAGGGCTAAAACTTACCATCTAAAATTGTAAGAAAAAAAGAACCACAGGTAGAAAAAAACTACCCTTAAAATTAACGCTTTCAATCTAAAAATATATTTTTGTCAAGTTTCATCTATTTTCCTTCCTCTGCACATAAAAATGATTAACGTCACAATTAAACTTCCACATTTCAAGCTCTTGCTAACAGGTGTAGCATTCTTTATATAAACAAATTCATTGACCTGTCGCCACTGATAATCTTAATTAGTTCATCTCAGTTGAAACAAAAACAAAAAAAAATTTTTTCCAAATAAGAAAGAAATAATGCAACATAAATACCAACTCCTCCCCAAACCCAAAAACTGTTTAAGTTATGGTAACCTGAAATGCACTGGCCATCACAGAGAGCAATTGGAGAAATCCAGCAGGGCTCAGCAGGAAAGATTTTTAATAACAGATTGAAAAACAAGAATAAAAATAACTGCATCAACAGAGCCTTTCTTCCTCAGGCCACAAGCCCGTTCTTACTTGAACTTTTTTTTTTAAATGGCATTTTGGCCACTAAAACCAATCCAGAACATTATTAAAAGTTAAAAGCTACCAATTACTTCTGTCTGTTCTTTTAAAGCAAAGTTTGGCATTACGTCAGTTGGTTTAAAGAAAACAAGAAAGAGGGAGAGAAAGAGTAAGAGAGAAAGTTTCCTGCTTGTATAAACTAAACCACCAGGGAAGGTGTCTAGCCACTTGTAAAGTATTTACTGCAGGTTTTTAAAGAGCTAGAAACGTTTTTAAAATTAAAAGTTTTCTTTCTTATTTTTAATGAAACATACTTAGGGATGAAAACATGTACCCCTAATGTCTTCTCTGGGGTGCTTGGTGGTATTTGTATTTCAATGACAGCTTTGAATCAGAAAAGAACTTCCAGTGATGCTTCAAATTTGAAGTACATAGATAATTTCATCCGTGTTTCTGTTACTTGGATTTGTGCTCTTGGGGACAAAAAAAAGTGGGATGACAAAAAGTAGACATTGCTACTAGAATAGCTACTATAGCTGCAGTCACTAGTCAGGCTTCTTCATCTAACTCGTAACAATTCAAATAATTTTCATCCATAGATCCTTCTCCAAGTTCAGTAAAGAAGTTCCCTTAAGCACCAAGTTCACTTTCTAACCTAAATCAAGTTCTACATTCTACCCATCAGGGAACCAAATCAAAGACCAATGAATTCAGTTCCCACAGATCTGGGAACCCCAGAGTGACGTGACAACCCTAATGGTGACCATAAGAGCGACATCAAAGACATTATTTATAAAGGCCATATATAATTAATTGAATATCCTACACAAATAAACAAACGGCTTAAGACCCACTTACACTTGAGGATAAATTTTTAAAAGTGATCCCTCTGCAGTACTGTTAGCTATTGAACAGTAGTATAAAACACTTGGCATTTTAGCATATTCACTTAAAGCCATTGGCTAAAGCCTACAGGAGACAAATAATTCTGTTCATTGTAAAAAAAAAACTCTGCTCAATTATATTTCAGCGTAAATAACTGCAGAGTACATTAGTTTTCTCTATACATGACAATTCCAAGCACCCTTAGAAAATTAGATTAAATTTCTACTTGGCAAAGTTTATAAGAGTTTCTTCATATTTTATCTAAGGGGGACCCTACAATTCCAGAAATCATAACAATTCCATGATTATATTATAGTAACCAAGAATTCACTACTTCTTTCCGTCTGATGATAGCAAAAGATGAATGTAATTATCACATAGATAGACAAAGTAAAACCAAGTCTACATATGCTGTCATTAATTTCCCCAAATTTCAACAAGGAAGGTAAATGAGTAAACAGGACTCAGAATTAGCTATACATGGTATTCATAGTTACAACCAGCAAAAGAGGGAGAGAAAAAATCTTTGTTACCTGAAAGCTTGACCAAGGATAGACAACAGAAAGTAAGCCCATAAAACTTGCCTGTTTTTATCAAACTGATTATACCTTGTGGGCTACAATATTTGGGAAAGAACTGTCTGAGTTTACAGTTTTCTGTGCCTGCCAAAAACAAATGCAGACTACCACACTCGCTCTCCTGCGGAAACTAAATTAAGCAAAGGCAAATACCAAGTGGAAAGTTGTCAGTCTGTTGAATGAATGGCTGCATTTTACACACCAGAGAATATCTTAATAAGAATATGCTTTAATGTGCACCAGTCGTTTTATTTTAAGTGCATCCCTTATTTCAAAAATAATAATTTTCCCTTTACATCAATTATAAACACCTGCCCATAACTTTCCTAAAGTCTATTTTGTTTTACACACAATAGCATAGTGTTGTTTTTGTTTACATGATTGTTTGCTATCCAAAGGGCTATTGAAGTAAAAAATAATAATTTTTACATATATGCACTATGAAAAACATTTGAAGACTAATTGTCGATATTTGTGCTAATTACAAATTTGAAATAAAGTTCCAGCACAAAAACAATTTACTCCAAGTCCTTTTCAACTTTCAGTAATGTTTATTTACTTCAACAAAGAAGGTAAGACAAGAGTTTATTAAAACTTAACACCCTTTGGCATTTCTTAATAGAAATGTGCAGATCATTAATTGCAAATCATGGTATTTCTGTATCTCTCTCTCCCTCCCCCCTTACACACACTCACACACATCAAATAATAACAACAATAATAAAAATAATTAGAAACATCACTGAAATACTAGGATCTTAAAAGCAGCTTTTCCACAGATGCATTCACTGCCTTTTTGAAGGTTTTCCTTTTGAATGAAGATTTCATTATGTGTATTAGAGGGACCTATACTGTGGAAATCAGAGTGAACTCAGGAGTTGTACGTGACTTAAAAGAAAAGTAAAAATAATACTGAAAATATGGCGGGGGCACGTGAAAATATGGTAGTAACTCACTTATGATGAGAACATTAATATGGATTCCAACTTACTTTTAAGCAAAAGTTTTATAATACTTAAAGTATTAATCGTCAAAATGCTGAGCTCTATAATCAACTCAGGCTGCACAGCTACTATGACACTCTTCTCCTTACTTTTAATGTTACCTTTAAGAGACAAAAGACAAAAACTAAAGAGCAACACAGAACCTCCAGAGCCTCTAGAATTCAAAGGAGTAACAAACTTTTTTTATAAGGAAGTTGCTATATTCCACCATTTATTTGGAGAGCGTCAGACTTACTGATTATGTGTGGAAAAGTATTCTACATACATATATTCTAACATATAATTGATCTATCAGGCAGCCGTAAACATCAGCTCACCGATGGTGGCCAACACAGTATTAATGAAGCTTCGGAATGCCACCTATTTAGAAAAATCAAGTCATAATATTGACATTAAAATTGTATTAATCCTCAGGAGTTTTATTTTCCCATTACTAATATCCAGAAATAATCGTCAGACTTTAGCACATTAGTGGCCCTGTACATTTAACTGAATCTAGAGATGTTTTCACGCAGGGTATAGCTTTAAGAGGAAGTTGTGAAATCTGAGGACAGATAATGTCTAAGAACGGTATCTCTAACTTGTTAAGATTAAGCCTGTCATTAATAAACTTTCACTTAAAGGTAAAAAAAAAAAATTCTCAAAATGTTGGTATCATTTCCAGACTGTCCTGTT